>RJWT010007762.1:0-27196 GCA_004365215.1 Cuniculus paca | reverse complement strand
AAATGATTGTTGCTTGAAGTCAGCGAGTTTTAGGGTGATTTGTTATAGCTAAATGATAGGATAATAGCTAAGTGATGCAGAGAAAAAGAGAAAGTGGGAAGTAAACTGGCCATTGAAAAACAAGGAAATAAATCCAATAGATATATTGATTATTCGAGATCACTTAGAAAATGGTAGACTCAAATTCAAATCTAATTTTTTCTGTCTCTAAATCCTTTGACTTTTCTAAGACATGCATTGACTGTAATGAAAATGTTGTGGGCAATTTCACTATTTTTGGCACTGTAATTTCAATAAATGATTCTTTTAGTCATATTATCACATGGATCATTATTATTCACTTCATTGCATTCATTTTATCAACAAGGAGATACAAGGCAGTTACTGAATATAAGAGAAATAGATAATAACTACATATCATTTATAAAACATTTGTATCATCACATGTCAATCACATATTACTATGACTTATGGAATATGACATCATAATCACATGACTATTAACATTTAATAAAATTTAAAATTCAGTTCCTCAGCTGGGCAAGGTGGCATACACCGGTAATCCCAGTACTTGGGAGGCTGAGGCAGGAGGATTGCTGTGATTTCAAGGCCAGCCTGGGCTACATAGTGGGTTCAAGTTCAGCCTGAGCTACATAGTGAGACCTTGTCTCAAAAAAACAAATAAAAAATAAAAAAGTTCTACAGGATAGCACTGCTACAAAGCTATGTAAAGTAGTACTTTTTTTCCCAATTTAGTCTAGTTTCTCATTTATAGAGCTTTAGGATACTTTCAACATCCTGTACTTCACTAGGAATTCCTTGCTAAATAAGTCTCTTGAATTTAGACATGTGGAGCCATACAATTCTGTCAGCAAAGCTGGCTGGAGAAATTAAAGAAAGTGTATACAGGTAGTCCTGACCTCTGGCCTCCTGATTCAGCTGGAGCTTAAGGATAAAAGCGCTTCTGTCTCCATCTGAAAGCATCTGGAAGCCTGCTCAGCAGTCACGCAGCTGTGCTTACCTCCAACTGGCTGCCAAGCTCAGAAGGGAAGAAAATCAATTAAAGGGATAGATCCCAGTGTTTACCAAGAAGAAAAACCCCCAAATCTATGACGGTGAAAAGATGGAACTGATGATTACAGACCACTGGGCATGGAGAAAATTGTAACTCTTGGTCCAGATTGGAGCCTATCTTACAAAGTCATTTTCATTGCTCTGGATTTTGTGCTCCTACTTATGAGATAAATCAAGCACATTTCCGTATTGCTAAATGCCATCATGCAGAATTTCCAGGATTATCAAGCCATGATAATCCCCTATGCTCACCTTCAATGTCATCAGACAGTGCTGGTCCATCACAATCAACAATACTCAATTGCCCTTTATAGAAATCTGACATGAGATATATGCTAGAATCCCTCCTTAGGGTTTTGGAAAACTAAGAAAGAGACTACATGTAAAAGTATTTGGGGTCTTTGTATCTTGAGAAGAAGTTGTCCATTTCACAATTTAGATTCTTAGCCTTAGGAAAGAAATAAGTATTTAACAATTGAGTATTTAAAGTATTGCATTTGCAATAGCAACCCTTAAAAACACATAACATATAAAAATGAATAAATGTCTGGTGTGAGCAGTATTTTACTGTTTCTCTTCCAAATGAAAGAGACCCCCTGTTTCTTTTCATTTAGTGGTTTGGTTTATACTTTCATTTTTACAGTCCAGACAACCAGCAAAGTTAAATTCAAGCCTAGTTTTGTTCTTCACAAAAGGAGCTTGTTTTAAAAGAAAAAGGTTAATAAAAAAAAATAAATGAAAGTTTTTTTTTAACCTTTCCTGAAAGGTAAATTATTACCATGGAGAGTGAGGTAATCACTTACTCAAGAGGTATTTTGCTCCACCTGAATTTCCAAACTTAAATAAAACTACCAACACTAAATGTATTATTAACTTACCAATACAGAGACCATTCAATTCCAGACTGTACTAAATTCAAACAAAATTAAAGGCTCGAATTAAAACTTTTTTTAAAAATCACCCTTTTTTCTCATCAATATATTTTATGCATCAAAACAGTGACATGGAGATAATTCACTCAAACCTACCTACGATTCAATGTTTCATCAAATATAAGTACATTACGAGGTATTAAGTGGTGATTGTTTTTTGTTTTTTGTTTTTTTTGCGGCACCAGGGATCGAACTCACAACCTCACACTTGCCAGGCAGGCACTTAGGCTGTTGAGCTAAATCCTAAGTGGTGATTGTTAAGCAGTGCTTCTTTATGAAATTATTTACCCATTTATTTATGTAAGAGCACACTTTGCATTAAAATATACTATACACTCAAAGGGTAAGCTTGAATTTACCACAAGACAAGCAGTCACTGCATGGAAAGAGCTAAGGGAACGTACCACTGATGCAAAGAGATACAAATATTTTGGTGATGTGGTTCTGATTTCAAAGAGTAATGACCTGAAATGATGGAAAGTACAAACTTTCCACTTAAGTCGAGGTACACTGAAACGCAATACATTCTGGCTGCTGGGATCAGAGAAGACTTACAGAAGGGAACACCGGAGCAGACTCTAGTACAGTAGGAGTCCTTTGAGAGGCCAACAGTGAGGATGAAGGTTCAGGTCCATAGCAAGAATGTACATGGCTATTGTTAATGTGAACTGAGTTAGCCATGACACTGGGCACAGGGCATGTGGTGGAGGTAAGGGAAGATGGAGCTGGGGAGGTATATTGAAGATACTGAGTGACTCCTTAAGGGACTTGAATTTCACTTGCAGATCATTAGAAGTTTATCTTGTGAGTCATTGGAATCTTCTAAGCAGTAGATTGACATAATCTTACGTGCATATTAGGAAGCTCATTTTGACAGTTCATGATGGATGGCTACAATTGCAGCCAAAGACACTTTAAAGGAAAATACTTGTCAAGATATAATGTAGGCCTGATATGGGGCAAGACAGGCACGGGCTAGATATGTACTACATTTCAGATATATCATCATGGAAAGGGCTTTGAGACAAGGACCGTTTGTACTTATAACTTTGATGAATAAGTAGATGGTGATTTACTTTTATTTGAAATTCTGTTTAACTCTTTGGTAGGCAAAGATCTCATGGATATTATAGATTTTCATCAAGATATGTATGTGTCATACTCTGTTATACATCTGTTGCCTGGCCCTAATGCAAAGCATAAATCTAAGAATAAATGAATCATCAATAACAGATATTATTTATCCATTTATGTGATTAATAAATATTTATTGGGTCCCTCTTTGGTAAGTAAATCATGGATAAGATATACTGAAATAATTTTGCAAGAAAAAATATTTTTCAACATTCACTGGAAGAAATTGTTTCTGCGAATAAAGTGGGGGAAGCATTTTTTTTTGGTGTATTAGTATTTGAACTGAGCCTGGGAGAATGGGAAGGATTTGGATAGAGATAAGTTGAGCCTAAAGGCAAGAAAGTAGGTAAGTCAAGTGTGGCTAAGACCAAAGTCTAGGTTAGCTGTCAAACAGGTTTCATAAAGAGAAGTAGAAGGTTGAGGTAGGAAAGGTAAGCTGGAAACAGATTTTGGAGCACCTCGACAATTCAGACTTTATTTATAAGAGAACACTCACGACTGAGAATTTTAATCAGGGGCTTAATGTGCTTAAAATATTGTCCAAAAACAATACCAGACTCAAATACTCATGGACACTACAAAGTTTTTCTTCATTTATTGTGTTTTAAAACTATCATAAAATGTAAGGAAATTTTCTCTCTCTACTTTGAGTAACTAATTAGCATATGGAGGATTAATATGCTTGGGGTGTCATCAATCCTGGGTTCCATCTCTGTCACAGAAATATCATCATGCTGTTATGGATAAAGGGCAAATGAAAATATATTACCAGGAAATTAACTACAGTCTCTAAGGCTCCCATGAAATGGCCAAATTTTATTTAACAAAGGAAACTTCCCCCATTCTCACTATTAATTTATTTTCATTCATCCAGAACATTTAAATTCTTCTTTTAATTTAAAATAAGTAAATAAAAATATCTGGGTTGGGAGCCAAGTCCTAGAATTTCATAAATGATCCTGTCTAAAACTGTTATGGCTGAGCAATAAATCCCTAGAAAATGATGCTTATATTTGTAATAGAAATGTCACCAGAGCCTTAAATATAGCAGCTCAACCTGTCCCTATTACTGTGCAGCAAAGTCAAGTTCATAATTGATTTGGACTTGTATCTCTTACCATGTGCTGAGTTCAGTGGCACTGGATGGCATTTTTTTAGAAATTTAAAATCCTATTTTTAGGCTAATTAGAGTAACATATAGATTAGTTGTCACCACTTAGTTTTTTTTTTTTAATTTTTATTTTAAAGGAAAAAATAAAAACAAAGGTACAAAATTTCAAAACAACATTGTAACAATGGTTAGTATGTTGTGTATTGTTATCTTCAAAGTAGTAGCTCATATTACGAGATATGAGATATGAAAAGAAACAAGATATGAAAAATTGATGAAACAATATAGGGCACAAACCTTTCTTTTCAATGAACTCACTCCACTTAGGTTTTTTTTTTTTCATGTATCTATCTTTTCAAAAAAGAGACAGATTTGTTCTTATTTTGTTGATAAATAATGGGTTTCAGTAGTTGTTAAAATAGTCCTTGAAACACTTACTTGTTCTGGCTGTATTTCAATGATCACAGATAAAATACATCGCTAAGTTGAATTTTTCTTTTATATAGAATTCAATTTCTGATTGTAAGGGCGTTGATGGGCATTCTACAGCTGTCATGAAGCCATGGGTCAACATCATTTGTCAAAGTGGAGTGATAGTAATTGTGGCCTCTATTATACCATAGTATCACAATATTGTGCTATAATAGAGACCACAAGGAATGCACAAGCCAAATAGATACACATACTTAATGACTTTTGCATTCGGCACTCAAAATCTAGTTAAGGGTTTGTTGCTGGAGGTATGTGAAAGCAACAGTAAAGACTGTTTATACAGAACACAATGATAACTGTATACAGCAGTATGGAATCAAAGTTTAAAAAATTAGTCTTCAAATGGTTTTCAGAGATTCCATCAGGCAGACGTGCAACAGTGTTACATTTAACCCTTGAGCTGGCCTCTATAGTAGAAACACTGCCAACTATAAAAAATAATAATACAGGCTCATGCACTGGTCTTTTTAAATGGTTACATTAAAACTCAAACACCTGTAGTTTTACTAGTTGCTAAAACGGCTTGTAATAGCACAGGCATAAAACAGATGTGTAACCAGAGCTCTACTAACTGGTTTCTATTAGACAAACACAGGTGAACAGTGAGCAGAAAAAGAATAGAAAACTGAGATTTGTACACGTTAAACTCTAACGCTGGAGATTTGTATAAGCCTTTGAAAGCATTTCTTATTAAATACAATTTGCTATGTCTCTCAGCTACTTTTAAGTCATAAAGTATTTACATGTCCCAAAATGATCTGCTTAAATTTGGACAAGATAATAGTGATGAATTCCCATCCCCTAAGACATGTGTTCTTCAATATACTAATCTTACAAAAATGAGTGCCAATATTCCATAGGAAACTTTTTAACAGACTTGAGCATTTAAGAGGGGCTTCGTTTTTAGTTTTAAAAAAAAAAAACATAGTTTAAGGGTCTTACAAAAATCAACATTAAAGAATGTTTCTAGAACTCAAGTCTCTCAAAAACGTAAACCAGAGTCTTGTTTCTACCATCTAGAGTTTGGTTGTTACAAAATTTACAGTACAGTGTGTAGGTTCACAGGAGACTGACTCATGCAGCCCAGGACGAATTGCACTGAGGAAGTCATGTAAACCATTGTACGAGTACATTTTTGTGAGTGTTTGTTTGCTGAACTGAACTTCAGGGAATTGAATTTTAATTCAAATGTTCCAAAATTCTGGTTTATAACAACATCTGGGATGTAGAGAGTGGATCACTCATTCTGGAATTCCTTGGAAGGAAAAATGAGATGCAGACAATTACAACATTCAACAAGAACCAGCCTTCCAGAAATCCTCATCACACCTGGGATGGAACCTTTGCGCCAATGTTTCCTTTCAGATGTCTTAGCAAAAGCAGTGCAAATAGAATGAATGAGTTGGAGCAAAACAGGCATCGATGTGAAAATCTTTCTGAATTGAGAAGGAAAACAGGATATGTGTTCATGCTCCCATAACTCATCAGGAAAACTTGTTCCAAATCATTCCCAGGGATGATCTACTCCCCCAGAAGACCTTATCTTTCCACATTTTTTTTTCCATCCTGAAAACATGTTTAAAAAATTGAAAGTTGTTCTTGGAATGGAAATGCAGCCTCTTGCAGAATGTAAATGAAAGACATTTTGACCTCAAGGTGCATATAGTATTTTTAAAGGGCCATGAGGCTATTCATTCCACAACTCCAGCAAGCCTCTACACTCAAATGATTCCTTAGGGATTAAAGTATCATTGGTGATGAGGAGAGTGAATGCAGAAAGCACCTGCTAATTCTTCAAACTAAAGTTAGAAAACAGCAATGGAATCAACAGGGCAAAGCTGTTTAGACATATTGCAAAGTCATTTTGAATATTCCCACTATATCTGTTAAATATTCATGTGTATTCTGACAACTATGCCCTTGTTCCAGGAGTTTGAAATTATTGAGTTTTTAAGTTATTCTCAGAGTATAAACTGAGCACTCCTAGAAGTGCATTAATTCTTTCAGACTAATGGTATACCGTTCACTTCATGAGCATCCCATGCTCAATGGGGAGTCAATGCCACAAAATTTAGCCTGCCCACATTTTAAGGTTGTGTATTCCTTCTGGTTTACGAGACAATATAAGGTAGTAGTTTATAAACCTGGCTGTGCATTGGGATGACCAATAGAGCTTTATTAGGAAGCAGAACTCTTGAGTTCTACCTCCAGATTTCCATTAGTTAATCTGAACTCTTACATCTAAATAGTTTCTAAAATGTAAAACCACAGATAGAATTCAATGTTACCTGTACCAAAAAATATATATATATACTTATGAAGACCCAACTGTTTATCAAAACTTTTCCCATACTGTGCATAGCTGCACAGTTAAACTTACTAGTCTAAGAAGATCCAGGATAATTGATTTCACTGAAGTTCCAGAGGTCTGGTATTTAAAACAAATGTGCAGGAGTTAAGTGACATCAAAGAGCAGACAACCTAGGTATGGATGGCTTCTAAAACTCACTTGTTCTGGGGGCTTTTTTCCTGTTCCACAGATAATACTGTGGTCTCCTGTGGTCACTAGGACAACAAAAGTGGCTGGTTTTTAGGGGTGTTCCTTGGAAGGCTCCATTTTCAATGTTCGAAGACCTATTTCCAACACTTCCAGCAATGACTAGAAGGTAGCATTCAACAAAGTCACTGAATGTGGATACATCCAAAATGGACAAGACTGTGGCCAAAATAGAACCAAACATGGTTTCTTTTTCCAAAGTCATCACAAAACTAAGCTTATCCAAAATGAAAATGTTATGTATTTATCTGTGTGCAGACGTGCATTTGAAGTCTGTATCAAGGACAAAAGAATATGTGACTTCAAGAGTAAACATATAATGTTTTTCTTGCCTAAGGTGTATGTTTTAAGTGTTTTTTGGAGAATTTTCTTCATTTGGTGCTAGTAACCAATTCCAAAATATTCATTCCCTGTTCTAAAGATTTGAAGAAGAGACTTTTTCCAGCTTTTTGGTAGTGAATAAAGAAATCTAAATTAGATCTATCCTGGGGGTCAAAAGTTTCATACAGCAAAGAAAACACTCAGGCAATCAGTGACTATCTGATTTGTAAAGACTTCATCATTACAAACTTCCTTATCATTATCTGACTTTTTCCCCAGCATTTTCTCATCAAATACTATGACAGTTTATAAAATAATTTTATATCTTCAGTTAAATCTCTTAATCATGACTTTTTATTTCCCCTTTAAAAAAAAAAGAATACACACAAAATATCTTCAAAGCCAAATTTTCCAATGCAACACAGGTCCAAATAATTTTTTTCCTAGTTTCTATTAAAGGATAGAATGGCAAATGTGTGCTTTTAAAGTTTTAATGTCTTTATGAATATAAAATATTTATACCAAATTTAGATTGCCCTAAACTGTTTTGCCTCCATGATAAAATCTTTCAAATAAAAACTGGGGCCTGATAATGTTTAATTACTATTAAACTGAAAGCGTCCATTATTATAGGCTTTTATTCAGTTCTCTAAAGTATATTTACTTTTTGTATCAAATTCGCCCCTATTATCCACAGGGGCAAACTTGCTAAAGCCTCTTCCTTCATTCAGATGCTGTACATTCTGTGAATGCAAGGAAAAATAGGAAAGGAAGGAGAATTATGTCTGTTGATCACCACCACTTTATCTCTCAGAATTATTCTCTGGCCTTTGAACATGACCTGTTCTATATGGAGCTCCTCTTTTGTTATTGTCTCACCCTGAATTCATTTTAAAATGCCAATTTCCATAATAATTTAATGCAGCTGTTAAGACATTCTTTCTTTTGATCGTTGTTATTAATGATGTGCCATAATACACACGAGGTTAGCAGTCCCTTCTGCCCCTCTTCACATGGGCTCAGTGCGCCTCCTCCCACCAGGTCCTGGCCTGTCCCATCCTTCCCAGTTCTCCAGCCCAGCCAGCTTCCGCCTGGCACCCCTGCAGGAGTCACCTGCGGCTGGAAGTTCATTTCAGAGTCCTGAGGCCAGCGCTCAGGAACTAGATGGGCAGTGCTCTGTGGTATACATAGTCAGAAAATAAATTGTTCCGCGCTATTCCTCAGAGGAGCAGCTCGGCCTTAACGTTAGTCTTCTGTTTGCTGTTGAATGGTTTATGGCAGAATCGATCGCAATGCTATTTTTTGTAACTGTTATTCCCCCTCGATATTTTGAAATAGCTGTTCCACCAGTGTTATCCTACCCGAAATCTGATGTCAAAATCAGTAAAGCTTTAAGCTTCTAAAAAGGGAATAAAAGTGCAAGCATAGCAAAATGAGATAATAAAGGATTAGAAATAAAATATTTACATTAGAAACAACCTTGGGCAGTCTTTGTGTAATATACCAGAAAATCAGATTTCCTTCCTATAGCATAGCTACTAAAACCTCATTCTTCTTCACATTTTTCAAGAGGTAAAAAGCTCTGAAATTCATAGTCATTTTTGCAATTTTATTACTTCCTCTAGCAGATGCTCATTCAAGGGGAGGGGCATAATTATTTTATAAAGTTTTCTGGCACAAAAAAATTTACTTGATCAAATCATGTTTTTAATAAGTCAATATAGAACTAAGTATTGTTTTTCTTTAGGAATAGTTACTGATTCTACAATTACCTGAAAGTTTATAAATATATTATATGGTTTTCATTTAAGGGTTTCTCTTAACTTTTAGTAAATTATTTGATTTAGTGTGCTCAAATGATCGTTGGAAAAAATTTATTACTTGGGAAGTCTTTTTCAATGAGCTGAAAGCCTGCATACTCCACAGTGAATTATGGTGAAGAATATACTAAAGAATTTTAGGCTCTGAAAGTTCTTGGAATTGTTTTTTTCTGGTAAAAACCAGTCCAAAAAATTGTGTCATGTTTTAATCAAAAAGAATTTAGATAAACGACATAAGGTAAATGTCTCAGTAGCAGCCAAAACATTATCTTAGTTCTTGATTTACGAAATATTAATGTCATTTTTGTGGCATGAAACCTTTTTTTTTTTTTTTTGCTTTAAGCATATCTCTAGAGGAAGAATGTCAGAAAACAGAGAACATTAACTGTGTTGTAGAATGTTTTTAAAGGAGTGTATCAGCCACATCTTTTGAATTTCTATTTCAGTAAGTCAGCCCAGGGTGTGGAGGGAGGTATTGGAACCTCTAGGATCTTCCCAGCAGGTCACTGGTGACCTGGCTCCTCTTTGACATTCTTTATATGATGATGACTTTAACTCCAGGCAAACATGTAAAGATAAACAAGTTCATGAAGGACACTAGGGAAAGAAAAGAAATGAAGTTCAGGTTTTCAAAAGAATGATCATCAGAAGAAGATGCTAATCACACCAGAACAGTAAGCTGCTTTTAGAAACCTTCATATCCTTCTTATTTTAATGGGGTCATTTCAGCAGGTCTTATTTCCTTAAGATGGAGGACAGGCATAAGGATCAGAGGACTATCACATGACATAGTGGGAGATTTCTGGCATTAGCTTCTACAATTCCTCTCAAGGGAAATGAGGAGAGGAAACAAATGGATTATTTTTTTTTAATTTTTTTTTACCAAAGAATAACTTCCTATGATGTTACCAGTGAATGAAGTTATTTTAAAAATATTTTCCCACTAAAAGAGTGAAAACATGAATGAAATACTTTCCAAGTACCTTCTAATTTCTTAAAATAATTATTCCACTGAATACTCATGGCAGTCCTACATCATCAATGCCTAAATCCAAGAGTAACAAGCAGGTAACCCCAGTCCCCCACCCAGTACTACATGCATTAGAAGACAGACACATTTCACAATTGAGCAGCTCAATCTTGAAGTGACTTACTGGTCTCAAACACAAGGAAAATCACGATAAAAGTCTAGGACTGAAATATCAAGATAAATCCCAAATCTGGAAGTAAGAGCTTTATTCTGGTATTTCTTCACCCTAATATTCCACTCCTGAGGTCAGTGCAGTGTAATTTAGCATAATTTTCAAGTCTTGAACACACACTCACACACAGGTGTATGCAGATGATGTGCATGTAGAGGTCTATGTTTATGCACACACATAGTGTGTGGCTATCGAAGAGTGTGAATGTAGTGTGCACTTCATTTAAACAGTAATGCCCCTGGCATAGGACATTTCCTAGGGTTGATGACTGGCTAAGAGCAAATGATGAGTTTTGCACCATTAATTCCATGATTTTATTAATCTCTAGGATATGCCCTTTCCCAAGAATCTCACTACTACAATAAGCAAACATTCAAAACCCAACCTCTTCAAGTCCAAAGGGTACAGATTCAGAGATGGTCCTGCCACCCTGTGGATGGCTTTTCCCACTCTAATGGCATGGATTCCCTCTATGGAGATGAATCAATGTGTAGTTACTGTTACTACATATGTTGCTTAAACCACTGAAAATCAACCTACTCAGCAAGGTTTAATGTGCAAAAATTTTCTCTTCTCCATTTTCCCCTAAATTCAAAAAAAAAAAAAAAGGAATAGCTCATGATGAAAAGAATATTCCGTGCTGCAATTTTTTAAATTGCTATATGTGCAAAACAGGTGCTGAAATGTGAAACCCTTTGGAGAAATGCGTTCAGTAGAACAAATCAGTGCTAACACTACCCTAAAGTGAAGCTGGCTTAATGTGGAATGTTGTGTAAAAGCAATGCCTATTGACGGAAGATCCATAGACGACAGTCCCAGAAAGACAACAACAACAACCACAACAAAAAGTATACTGTCACTTTAAGAAAAAATAAACTAAAATATGAACTACCAAAAACCCTGCCATTTCCAGCCTGGGCTTGATTAATGATTTTTCTATCTAATAAAAGGTTCACAAACCATCTGTTTTTCTCCCTAATGCCTTGCCCAAAGGTTTTTCGTTCCTATTTCAGGCTCGGGGCCAACTGACATTCCACTCTTTTTTTTTTTCCCAGCCTTGTAAACAAACCCTTCTCTCTTTTTAATCTTCCAGTGCTGTTTCCTACCCATCGTTATGCATATTCATTGCGAGTAAACATTTTTAGTGTCTACACTTAATCTCTTCCACTGGCAATTACTGTTCTATGCTGTTTTGTAATGCAGAAGGGCCAACGCTTTCCGTTCTAATAACAGCTGGGCCGCAGATGGGGCCTGCAGTCATTGTAGAAAATAAAAATTTACAAGATGCCAGTGGAATTTATTTCAGTTTTATGGAGTCACAGGAGGAACCTTTCTGTTATCCGCCTTCAGTGAAATCTGCAGGCACAAGGCAAGCTTTTGACATTTAATCAAAGGGGGGTTCAGGTAGGGTCTGGAACAACGCAAGGAAGAAAGCAGGTGGATCGTATTAGGCAGTGCCATGGTTAATTTATTTAGAAGTGATTGGCTTAGATGTGCTCAGCCAATATTTGACATCATGTATATATCTTGTTTAGCATCCTGCCTCTAAATTGTTACCACTGGAGAGACAGTGAGCTGTCACTGTGGGCCGAACCAGGTGTTTGGTCGGGTTGCTACTTAGAGGTGCTGATGGAGATGGCACTGTACTTACCAAAGACGGAGCATTTTGCCTGGTTTCTAAAAGTCGATTCGTTTTTACTTCACCGCATCGTTCTCTCAACCTCTGTAAGTGCTTCTTCAGCAGAACCCCGGAGTGTGCGAATGGGCTTTTGAATACGGGCTGCAACCTTTAATTTAACAATGTGGTTTATCTGGAAATTTTCTGTTATATGACTCGGGGATGTGAAAATGGATTTATTGGAAAGGCTTAAATTTCCGATGTACGCTGTAACGCTGATCCAGGGTGGGATTAGAATGGTGCCGTGACATATTGAGCAGCCCGCGTGCGGTGGTTAAGAACTAACTACGACTCCCGAAATGAAAAATAAATTGTCACACGCACACACTATAAAATTGCAACCCAATTCAAATGCAATGCTGTTTCTGGAAGTACTCACTATGGTTCTTGAACCTAGGCTGCTAGATCTCCCATTCTACTTCCCTTCTTTACCACCAAAGCTTTCCCTCTAAATACAGAAAGGGAATCTATGAAAGCCACCAAGGATGTCCCACAGTTAATTTTAAAAATGAGCATGCGTTTCTGGTCCAGGTGAAACCTATGCCAAAGGTGCTTATGTTTTTACATTTGGGGGCCTCTTTCACCATACACCTTCAGCTGGTTGCCTAGCAACCATGAGAGACCCACTGAGCATGCTCACTGAGAAGCCTAATTGCTATCACAATTTACTTTTGTGTTTTTTTTTTAAGTCCATTAACCAAAACAGGATGCTTTCCTTTTTGAAGGACAAGTAAGGTCTGCATGAATTTGAAAGGCAAGAGAGTATATTTCAATACCAAAACAAGTCATTAAATGCCAACACCAGGCATGTATGCAGGTACATAGCAAATACAAAAATTGGAGACTGACATTAAATAAAATATAAATTTCCTCTTATTCAGATTGCATAGACTCATTTCTTTTATTCTCCTTACTTTTTCTAATTATGATTTTTTTTTCCTAAGAGAGTCATTGAGTAAGAAGGGGAAAGTGGAATTTTGTGTCACATGATCAAGTGTAGTATAATGACTTGCTAAAGAATTTAAGTGGGTTTATACATTAGATAGAATCTTTTCCTTGCATATCCTTCCTTCCTGCATGCTTTCCCTTACTTCTTCCTTTTCTTTTTTCTGTTTTCTTTTTTCTAATGACTCTAAGTCTAAAGCTCAGATTTACCTCCCTGAACCTTTTCATCAAAAATAAGAAATAATTTTGTGTACATCAGGAAAACAGGTTCTCCAAATTTTAAAACTACAACAAAAAATTTTATTTGGTGGACCTAATCTAGCCATTTATTCATCAGAGTTGTATGATTTTTTTCCTAATGTCTAGATTTGCAGAAATATAAAGTATGCTTAGAAAGTATCTATCTAACTAGTTTTGTTACTAGACAGACTGCCTTTTCAATATTTTATATAATTTTTAAAATTACATTTCCAGGATTCCCCCTTTAATTTTTCAAGTTTTTAACTTACTTTAAAAATTTAACACTTATTCTCACTTTATATATTTCATATAAGTAATTTTCTATTTGCATGGGTATGGTTTTGTTTTGTTTTGTTTTTTACCAATATCATGACTCTGTCTCCAGCCCAGTTAGTCCTATAAAACCAAGCATGACCCATTTATTCATACTGAATTGTTCTCATGTTGGGAAAAGCTCTCTCTGGATAACACTCTCCCATTCCCCTTGAGGAATATAGAAGATATCAGCAGGGAATGAAGGTAAAATAAGCTCTTGAGGTGGGGGCAATGTGCTCACTAACCCTTCCATGCACTGTGAGTCCCATCTCCTGCTCCCACCTCCTCCTTCTCCCCACCCCAACATTTTCCCCTTCAGTAGCCAAGGCATGGTGGTGGTATTGCCAGAGAGACACAGGGCTAGTGCTTAATGCAGTGGCACTATTTCTCAGCGAAGTGTGTGTGTGTGTGTGTGTGTGCGCGCTCTTGATACAGGAACAAGGAGTTTCAAATATTCCCACAAAGACAACAGCAGAGGGAGCAAATTTTAGCTCACAAAACCTATTTTAATGTTCAAGCATGGGTAAGAATTCTGGAGACCTACTATATAGGAAATTAATAAAATCAAATTATTTCATTTCATTATGATTAACCTTATTAGGCAGAGCAGCGAGTAAAGCGATGTGGGTAATGAAGAGCTAAACAAGGGTAATTGGTGTAGTCAGGAGACCATGGGCCCTTAGTTGTGAAGCTGATTATAGAGCTGGTAAAAGGCCACTTGTTTCCTTTTATCTTCATTCCAAAAAACTACTAACAAAAAAAATTTTTAAGTACATACACATATACACAATATGTGTGTGTTTTTAATTCCATGGCTAGAAATACTTTAGATTCATTTATATAGTTTCACATATGTTCTTTAATATGTGAATATATATGCTCTTTAGGCAAATCTTTCTTCAATTTCATTCATGTTGACACCCTGCTTATCTCTATTCCTTCTTCCTGTCTTCTGTCTCATTGGCCTCTGTCTCACACACATATGAAGCCACAAACACACACATTACACTCACACACACAGACACGCATACACACACAGGCGCACAGACTCTAACACAATCAGTCCTTGATACTTTGGAGCTACTAAAATGCTTTGAAAGAAGAGTAATTTTTTAAAATTTCTGTTTTGTCCTGAACCTAACAGATGACTTGTCTAAAGAGACTGCTTCCTACCCACTTCCTGACCTCTGCTTAATGTGACCGGCTCACCCCAGCGATAGCTAAATCTCAGGGCTGAAATCGAATATGAATATTTGGGATAGACAGTGATGAAAGGTTTTAGGAACAGAAAGAATTGAAGCAATCATTTGGTCTTTTTTCCCCTCTCTGTCGAAGTAGGATCAGAATTGATTGTTTCTTTTCTCTGTGGTCATTTTCCTATTTCAGTGCATTGAAGATATCTGGACCCATGTCATTTTCAAGTTTTCTCAACCTTAATGTCTGGAAATCCTGTAGAGTGTATCAAATTAGAACTCCATTCCAGCACATACATCTTTATATTTCCATGCAGTTAATTCACTGCATTCATTCGAATGCAAGGCTCTTAATTATTTTCACATAAGTATATAGATTTTCTCCTCATTCTCTGCTTCCTTGCTCTTCTTTCTTCCTCTCCACACCATTCTCCTGCTATAATTCTTTTTTTAGGGGGTACTGGGAATCAAACTCAGGACCTTATGCTTGCCAGGCAGGTGCTAGGTCACTGAGCTAAATCTCAGTTGTTCTGCTATATTTCAAGTAATAATTTATTCTCCATATCCTCCAAAAACACTCCATCAGTTTCAATTTATAAAAACCTCTCTAATACAACCTTCTCCTCTTTTATACAAAACCTGACAGTTTGTCTTTGATGCAGCAAAAATGTTAAGCGAAATTTACATGTAGCAATCCAAAGCCTAAGGGGAAAAAATACTGTTAGATTGCAATATGTAGTATGCTTTTGTCTTGGTTAGAAAAGAAAACAATTTTCTCTTTGTGTTCTGCACAAAATAGCACAAATATTGCCAATAAAATTAAATCATCAAATGTTGATATATGTATATACATTTTAGATTCCATCAATGCAACTTAAAAGTCAGAAGTTACTAGTACTACATGCTTTTAAAGTCTCTAAGAATTTCAAAGCAGCTTTTTTAAACCAAACTGCATTTGAACCATTCCTAAGGTTCCACCTTTATTCACAGAAACCCCAAAAGCTCTAAGATATTGGAAATGCTTTCTTTTATTTAAAAAGAATCAAGTACAGGCCTGCCTACTGGCTTATTACAATTAAAACTCTTTTAGGATGCAGAGCATAGCTAGGAGAATCTCCTACTGACTTGATGGATGACACAGATCTTTCAAAGATTTGGGTGAAAATTTTATATATTTTCCTCCTACAGCACAAACATCTATGTGCAAATTTCATTAAAATAAAGGTGTGCTTAAATTGTGAAAAGTGGAGTCCATTTTTTTATTATGGCTTTGAATACTATACAAATGATTACTGGATGAGATTTTTTTCAATAGAAAAACAAACACAAAATGTTTTAATAATGCATATCTAACGTTTATTTTCTTATTAGTAATTGTTATGAAACCAGAATGCCGTGCCAGCCTATCTGACTGCACCTGTTACTAGATATTTCCAAGAGACTCACACACCAATTTTGCCTGAGTGCACTGGGTGTATTTCCCGTTGTTTTGATTGTACAGTCAGGGCACAGGCAGTTTGCATTCAAATAAGAAGGTGCATTTTATTCAAAGAGGGAAAGTGATGTCCTTGGAACTTCAACCTTAATGAAACATTTTTTAAAAGGACACACTGATTGGAATGGGAAGAGATCCAAAGAGAAGCATCCAAAGAAAGAGAAAGGAGGCTGGGTATGCAATAAAGAAAGGAAACACATTCAATCAGCAAACTAAGACAATCATATCCCAAGCAACTTTTACAAATCCGTCTGAAGTCACAATAGGAGCACAGCATGATATTTAGATGCCACTACCCAGGGCAAAGAAAATTTGTCCTTAAAGCTGAGTTTTGTACAGTTAATTCTAAATATTCCCACTAGTGTTAAGAACTTTCAGTCCCAAATGGCTTAAATGATGATTAGTTGAAGTTCCTCTGACTGATTTCATCAAAAGTAACATTTCTAGCTGGTTGATTTGGGCATCAAAATGAACTAGTGTCTTCCGACATCTGTACTATAGAGACACCCTTATGCTAAAACTCGACTCCAGCACTACCCTTACAAAAATAGCACATTTCCGTTCTGCAGAACGGTGATTAGACTTTCCCAACACAACTCATACTTTTTAAAAGGCGCGTCAGAATTTTAAAGTGCATTAAATAAAGGGCATTGGCACATTAATGCAGCTCTCTTTGAGTAAAGATGCCGCATAATTTCCGCTGAACCGTTGCACAAACCTTCAATAAAGAAAGTTCTCAAAGGAAAAAAAATGCACCCGTCCCCACATTCTTGACGATGATGAGAATAGTGTCCTTGAGAAGTAAATAACCTTACATGTATGTAAAACTAAGTCTATCAGGTGCTTTGTTTCACACACTGGAAGAGGAGTGAAAGTCCCCAGGGAACTGTTTTGCTAACTTATTTAAAATACTCAGATTTTCTGCAGCTTACTGCTTTCCTGGTAGATCTACACAGGAAATTCTACTTGGTTAATTATTATTTTTTTAGATAGGTGATACTTTCTTCTTCATCTAAATGCACGTTTATAAGAAACAAGCGGCTTTTGGTAACAAGGGCTTTCTGTATTAATGGGACCACGGTGTTGTAAACATGCTGGAAGAGTTACAGAACAGTATGACAGGTGGATTAGCTCCCTCTTAGCTTTGGCTCCTGCCTACTCATCTCTGGCAGCTGTACAGATGTAGTTTATGCCACAAAAGATAACAGCTACACAAATATAGGGTACTGGCATTCAGGGCAGACCTAGTCTGCAGTTCCATACATGACCCTCACGCTTCTTCAAAGTGACGTTGAATACACAAAATGGGGTGGTGCATAAAATCTACTCCAAATTAGACACATTTTCAAGACTGCAAAGACTTAACTGAATGGCTGCAAAATCATCAATAGCAGCTGGAGAGACTTGGGTGGATTTTCCTGCACAGTTGAACATATTTCAAATTTGAAATTCTTGACAAAAGGAAACTGGAATATGGAGGGGGGTGAAATTCTGAGGGCAAATAGTGGTATGCAAGCACCTAACTTTTTTTTTTAATAGCCTATTGGGTTAGAAAGAAACGTGTGTTTCAGTTCAACATCTTTTTCTATTTAGTCAGCCTATGTCAGTCATACTTTTGTCAGGTTGGAACACAGAGAAAACAAAACAAAACAAAAGAATTTTGCCATGAGCAACATTAATAACAGTATTGGCCTTCTGGATGGTGGATTTACTTCCCACAGAAAGATCTGGTAGCTAAGCTTACCGGGATGATTAAGAAAGAAGAGTTACTGAAGTTCATAGTTTAAGTAATGGCTTTCACCTGTTGGTTTCTAACCACAATCAATTTCACCAAGAAAAATGTACAAAATACTCAACAAGATATGAGTAAACCCTTTGCTAAATCGCAGGTGGAACCATCATGCCCAGTCATTGATATTTTTTTATGCCAGATAATTTCACTAGCTTTTTGCTCTTAAAAGCAACTCTTCTTTCTTCCATGTCATTTGTTCACTATAACTGATCCAGATTTCCGCTACTTAACTTATAAACTGCCCAAAACTGGACCAAAAGAGATAGGGTGAGAATAGACAAGGTCACCAGAAATATTTACTGGGCACTAATGGTTTCCAGTCCTGATTTTAAGGAGCAGGGGGAGTTAAAATTTTTCTAGGCAAAGTTCAGGCATCAAATATGCAAACTGTTACATCCCTAAGAAGAGGTGTCTTCCACACCCCCATTCCTGAGGCATATAATTAAAGCAACATGAAAAAGCTTTTCTTGTCATGAAAACAAGGCAGTTTATTAATAAACAGGGGGTATCGTTTCCTCATGTGTTGAGGTGATGTGCAGAATTTGATCAACATTGAACGCACGAAATTACAAAAGGAAGAGCTGTGGGCCTTTGTTAGTGACATGGGCGTATTTTGGAAAATAAAACATAAGATTCAAATACTTACCACCAAAAGAGATTCTTTTGAGCAAGCCCTTTGAGATGTCAGAGAGACCAAGGCTCAGTTTTTCTTCCTTGAGAAAATGAATTGCATATTTACCTCAAGGGACAGATTACAGATTTTATAATTCTGATAGAACAGCGTAGCTCAGCTTTCGCCTCCCACATGTGTATATGTTACAGCGGAGGGGAGGGGGAATGAGATACACAAGCCCCATTAATAATAGCAGTTGCATGCTTAATTTCATGTGCACTGCGCTGAAAAATTACATCTTGCTATTTAAAATAAGATTCAGGAAGAGCCTGGGAAATCAGGAGCTCTTTGAACATACCTTTCCAGTCCCAAGCCAGCAAGTTGCTGGTGACTTACATCATTTAACTGAGAAAACTGAGGGCATTGTTAGTGGATACCCTCAGGGCAGATTTGATGTGAACATTTTCAAGATTAAGGATCTGCTCCAACAAAGAAAGGAAAGTGTTGTTAAACCTTGCAATTCTTTTTACAAGAGGAGCAAGAGGAGCACAGTGATTTGACAGAAACTTCTGTCTGTGAAATGCACAGAAATATGAAAGACAAGTAAGACCTGCATTTAGTAGGTCTGAGTTAAACAATCACATTTGGGTCTGAATAATTAATTGAGTAAGGCAGGAACCGTCTAGTACATAACTACCAAAACTGATTCTTTCATTGATATTTTTATAACTTTTCAACATTATAAATACAACTAGTCAAGTTCATTTTAGCGGTATACACAAGTTCATAGAGTTTTAGAGCCCAAAGATGCTTTGAGACTCTTGTTATACTTGTTGGTTTTGTAAGTGTAAATCCAATATTAATTTGCTTCATAAAATTAAAAAAAAAAAAGCTAAAACCCATTTTTCCTGGGAAGACCAACTCATCTTAGGGTTTTCAACTGAGACTTTCATAACTTTTTAGTACCAAAATTCTACCTCCTATTGAAACCCCTTGGTCCAGGCAAATGAACCAACAGTAATTGATTACCTTTTATGGCCCTGGAGTTCCTTATTTCTGTGGGTGGCAGAGCCATTATCTCTCAGGCTCCAAATCTCAGAAGTCATCTCAGTCTCCTGTTTCCCACATCCAACTTTCAAGGGTTTCTGCCTATTTCAAATCTGTAGACTTTCTTGTCTTTGTCTTCTTTTTAATCCCCACTGCTGGACACTAGCTCAGACCCTCATTGTCTCCCCTGTGAATCTCCACAAGGTCCTCTTCCTCATGTTGTCATCATTTCTCATCCAGCACCTGATCTTTCCACAGGCCTTGTAAATGACTTTTTTCATTTCTTTATTCAAACTTTGTTATTCTGTAACTCAATTTAGTGACACTTAGCCTAGCATTCAATAGCTCATGATACATCTCCAATCTGTCTTTCTAGCTTTAGAATACAGAAAAAAAAAATAGATATCACTAGGAGATAGAAAAAGTGTTTCCCAACTCTTTACTCTTCATCACTAACTAGTTAAGCTAATAAAGACAAGTCATTTAACCTCTCTTGATTTCAGTAATCCCAACTGTGCAATAAGTTACTTTTGTCTGATGAAAGAGTTTGTCTAATTTATCTGATTGAGATGAGACAGTCAGGGACTTAAAAACCTTTTGCTAAAAGCACTGATTCTGCCTTCTTTTGGGCCTACAGATACAGTGGGTAACTAAAAGCAGCATGAAGCCTGGCATCTCTGCCTTCATTTTGCTTCTGTGTCTTTTATTAACTTAAGACTTTGGGTCAGGATCCTACTCAGTTCTGCACATAAGCATGTTAATCACTTAAGAAGTATGCATCTAAAAACTGGTTTATAAGCCCTAATTTACCTAATATATCATCCTTCGAGGCTGAGGATACCAAGATGAGAATAACTAAGACACTGTCAAGATTTGCAGCGACATTCATCTGCCAGCTTTTACAGTGTCCTATTCCAGATCCCCTGAAGTGGTACCTGGAAGTCTCCAGTCATTACCTCAAACCTGCAGTCACCTTGGCTTCCAGGAATAGCGGAGCCTCTACAAGCAGAGCACCCCATGATGAGAGTGCCCTCTAAGCAGGAGCAGTTACCCTAGGACAGGAACTGAGGCTGCCCTGCTAAGCAGGAGCAATCATCTCAGGGGAACCAAAGTGTCTTCTCAAGTGACAAGAGGTTTTCAGGAACCATGTAGCAGAATCATAAATGAGGCAATGGTTAAATAAACCCTATCCCCACAACAACCCCTCAAAGCCTGCCCCTTTCCTGGTTAATGAGCCAGCCTGATTCTCTCTGTCTGTGCTGTGCCCCCTTCAGCTCTTCTTCTCAAGCTCAAGCTCAAGGTCAAGTCCCTTCCTCATTTTCTCATATCTCACAATTAAAAGATTTTCTTGGTCTGGTTTTGTTTCTGTTATCTGTAGGGCAAATCAGATGGCATGCATGGTATCATCTTGAGTTTCTATTCTTGAAAAATTATGGTTTTCTGACTCCCACTCTTCACTGTGCATAAACCATATCCACTATGGGGCAGCTTATTATTCAAGTAGCTAACCCTGAATATCCCCAGTTCTGCACATTTTTTGCATGAGGTTCTGTTTGCCTACATTGCCCCGTACCTCTTCTGTGACTGCAGGGAAGAACCCCTCGAAGGTTTTGGAAAAAATAGCTCTCTGCTGACTCCTTGATTCTGGACTTGTGGCCTTCAGAATTTTGAGACAACACATTTCTTCCTGTTTTAAGCCACCCCGTTAGCAGTCCTTTGTTGTGGCTGTCCTACAAAATCAACAGAGTCAAACTGATTGCCTTCAAGCCTTTTCTGTTGCTTACTGGCTGTGTGGCCTTCACCAAGTGAGTTAAACTCCTTGGTGCCTCTATTCCTTTCTCTATAATATGACAGGACTAATATCCACGGTCCTTGTAAAAACAAAATCAAAGAATTAAGACATGTAAAATATATATCAGGATCTCACAGTAAATGCAAACCATTTTCCTTTTCATTTGTTTATCCTTCAATACTATGCACAGAGTTAGCATTCAATAAGTGATTATTGAATGAAGGAATATATAAGTGATTAAAGAAAATCTGAAGTTATGCAAGCATATCTTTTCAACTTGTTGCTGTTGTTAATTTGATTCAACATTTCAAGATGCTTTGTTTATTATTTACATTACGTTAAAGGGATGAGGACCTGATTGGGGTCAGCAACTGATTCAAATACGAGCTCCACTGCTTCTTAGATGTGTGACTAACTATAAGTCTGCTGGAAGTCTAGGATGCTCAACTTTGAAATGGGAGAGACTTGGTTTATAGAGTATTAAGTGAAGATTAAGATGCTGCCTAAGAGATTTGAGTTTTATAAATATCAGCAGCTGCAATTCTCAATTTTTATTTATTTCGAAGAATACTTTTAATGTTTTCTCAAATTGTAAATTAGTATTACGAATGACTTGCATGTTTCAAAATTCCAGAGACAGCAACACAAAGAACGATCCCAATTCTGTAGTAGGGTGGGTCTCAATTACCTGACACCAAAGAGTGCGCCTGTTAACTGAGAGCTGATTTCCCACTCCACCCTCCAGGGGACATTGGGCAGTGTCTCAAGACATTTTTAATTGTCATGATTGGGATGGGGTGGTAATAATACTGGCATCTCTTGGGGAGAGGCCAAGGCTGCTGCTCATCATTAAAAATTCACAAGACAGGCCCCAGGGCAAAGAAGTGTCAGGCTTAAAATATCAATAGTGCCAAGATTAAGAAACTCTGCTCTAAAATGAGGTGATTGAGACAGGTGATAAAACCAAGCCAACCTTGCAGTTCCATTCAAAATTTTCCTGCCTCTGATTTCTATAATACATTATAAATATCACACTTCTAGGCCTCTCAGTTAATTATTTTCATCATTCTATTTTTTTTAAGGCCTGGTTTGTTTGTTTTTTTTCTGAATGTCAAAACAGTAATTATTTAAGATAATTTAAATTCTTTCCTTTTAGCCCAATGTTCACTGTTACATCTTCATGATTTCTTAGTCCAAATGTTCCTACAGAAGATTTTTGGTTCACCCTAAGTAACAGTGGCTTGAACAAAATAAAAGATTATTTTCTTTTGCATTTATTTATCTCTCTTATCCCCACTCAGAGGGTCCTGTGCCCTGGGACAAGCAGGTGCTAGTGGACACGCAGGAGAAGGCTCCAGGTTTTTCTTTCCTGCTGCTGGCCATTTTCAAGACTTTACCTTCATCTGCATCACTCAAGAGAAGGGATCTCATGCCAGCGTTCCATCCTGTGCAACAAGAAAGGGAAAAGGAGGAAGGAAAAAGATGGTCCCTTCCACAAGTATATGACCTAGAAAGTGCCCACATGGCCTCCACTAATATCTCAGAGACAGAAATTGACTGGTCCACATTTAACTTGCCAAGAAAGTTTGAACATACAGTCTGTTCTTCATAGCCACACACGGGGCAGTGGAAGCTGGTTTCAGTTTTATTTCTGTCCCATGTACTCAGCACATGTCTCACTAATACCATCTTCACAGAATTCTCATTCTAGTGGAGGCAGAAAGGACACAATCAAACTTAACCATTTCCAATCAGGGCCACCCTGACATACTCATAAATAATAATAATGACTTGCACATAACTTTCAGCAAAAAAGATAGAATTTATGATCATTTGGGGAAACTAAGCACCAGCTTTGGGTGATCTATTTTGGGTAGATGATAACATTGATATGATGCATGATAATAGTGGTAGCTATCACTTTATGGTCTATTCAGACTATTTTCCAAGTCTTTAAAACAAATGTCTTTAATAAAATACTCAAGGTAGCTCTCCAATTGTCAAAAATTGATTAGATTTTTTAAAACAAAATATTTTTCTTGAACTAAGCTCTTGGAGAAAATCTCCTCCATTATATTCTTGGTTGACCTGGAGTGATCTGTGGCTACTGCAGAGCAGTTTGGCATCAAAGATCCTTCTGAAAGTCTCATCAAAGGCTTGTATTTTAGCACCAAGAGTAGAATTCCATAGCCTTGGGCCTTTTCTCAAGAATGTCTTCTTTTCAGGTGAGCCAAGACTAAGTCACCTCAAGTAAAATCAACTGAAAACAGACAATATACATCAGGCTTTGGATCTGGGCCTCTACAAGTCCCGCTTCACACTTGAAAGTAGTAGATTTGGTGCTGTCCTCAGCTTGTTTGAAAAGGATTAGCAGAGCCAATGAGAGGAGCTTTGGAGTTAGTACAGATGCTAAATTTTGGGCCCATGCACATGGATGATTGAGTTGGCCATGGAAAACCACAAGATCACTCTTGCCAATTTGAAAACACTCAAGGGCAGGCCCAGAACCTCTGGCCTAGTGAAACCGTCCTTGGCCGGTCCTTCCTGCTGGCTGCCACAGAGCGGAGAGTGCCATGATGGTAATGTTCAGCTGTAAACCTGCAAGCAGCCTGCTGAGCTGGGCATGAACTAGAGCCTACATAAACATTTGCCCTTTCCAATCTGACCATTGTGGGCATCTCCAATTGCAGACGTCCACCTCACTAAGCTGGAAGCTGGGGGTCTCCTCCAGAGTTCTGTTCCCCTTTTATTTCAGATAGCTGATGGATCACCACCCCCAGAAAATTTCCTCAGATTGACCCCCTATCTTTTTCTCTGTCAATTCTCTAGTCACCTACTGAGGCCGTGGTGACTGTAGTATTTTATTTTATTTCATTTTATTTTATTTTATTTATTGTTGTTGTATTCCCTGTCAGGACCAGTATTATGCATAGACTGTGAGACCTGGCTTCAAAGATACATGAATGTTTGTAGGGATCTAGGGTACTGTCATTCCTGCACAATGATGTCTGACATGTCTACAAATAATAATAATAATTTGCATAGGCATTTCTTTTCCTGTGTGCCTAACACTATTCTAAGAGCTGTGTGTATATTAAATCATTGAATAATTTTGTTGCAAAATTAGAGATGAGGTTTAGAGTAACAGAATGTTTGTCAGAGATTTCCCCTGCTGAAATTCATACTTAAGTGTTTATGACTGATAGCAGATCTGGCCTTCTCTTTCTCAAATGTGCAACATCTTTTGTAAATACACAGAAGAGATTAAAAGCATTTTGAAGAATACGTGTGTGCCATGGTGGAGGAAAGGGGGGTATGAAAAAGTGGACCTAGCACATGACACTTAGTGACTTAAAATATTATAAGTCTCATTCCAATACAACCTTCTTTCATCTGCTTTTACTCAAACAAAAGTTCCATATCTACTGTTTTCCAAGTCTTCATGTCATACTCCTATATGCTGCTCCTGCGAACCCTAAAAAGAAACTTTTGCCAACTCCCAGAAGCTAAAGCATAAAGCTACCCTCAACTCCCTTGTGTATTCCAGCTTGTATCCTCCCCTCTCCTGCTTGTCACCCTTGCAATACAATAATCAGAATGTGGTTTTTGGCAGCATGCCCCATGCCTGCTGTAGAGTTCAGAGGAAACAATATAAATATCGTATGTAAGTATAAAACACATAACCTCTGTACACAAGACAATTATTAACTTAATATTCTACTACTTGTCTTCAGGATGCTTTACAGGGATTAATTACATGATGTCTGCAAAGCAGTTTGAGAACCTCCGGGAAAGGTGCTATATAAATACAAGGTATGATTATTTTTAGGAGCTTCTACTGCTGACATTCAGCATAGCATGAAAGAATGAAAAATTATCTCCATGTTCCCCGTCGTGGTAACAACTTCAGCTTAGGGTTTGGAAAACCCATTTATAGAAAGTGCTAAAATTAAAAAATTCATTCCTTACATGAGCTCGTCTATGTAGCTTGATCTATAAGAGAAGAGACCTTTTTGATCAGAAACTTTAAAAAAAAGAAAAGAAAGAAACCAAAAACCTCGATGAATGGCTCTCTAGCCCCAAATAAGAAATTAGAAATTTAATATGTTCTGTTTTCAACAAAATACTCAGGCCCTTGGCTCTAGGCCAACTCCCTGCCTCCAAGAAAAAAATATAGTTTGGATGCATGTTGCCTAGACCATTCCTAAAGTTCTTCAGAGGCAATGTGTCCCCAATCAACATCTGCTACCTATTTCTGTTTAACGACCCTACTGTTGGGCAGTTCCTTCTGATACCTTTCTTAAACCCACCCCTAGAACTATAGCAGGTTCCTTCTATTTATAATGAATGAACCAAGAGCTTAGCCAGTCTGACGGTCCATGTAGTCAGTTTGAAGCCATCCTGTTACAGTTCTTGACATTTCCTGAAATTCTGCCATCCTTTCAACTCTGGAAATAAGTAGTTCTGTTCTTAGAACCACTTCCCCCATATGCCATTCCTCAATTTCACTTCCTTCACATAGATTTTTGTAATCTACCAAACTTGTGAAATCAAAGCTCCATGAAAGCAGGACATCTTTTTGTGCCTCATTTGTGACTGGGTGCCCTGTTTATAGGACAGTGCCTAAGATAGAGCACACAGTAATTAGTGGTTTGCTTTGGTTTGGTTTGGTTTGGTTTGGTTTTTTGAGGAAGGACATCATTATGTAGCCCAGGCTGGCCTTGAACTCACTGCAATCCTCCTGCCTTGGCTTTCCATGCACTCCCAAGTGCTGAGGTTACATGTGTGCACCACCGTGCCCAACTCACAGTGTATACTGAGCAAGTGAATCGAAATTTTTAGGGTGATTAACTGAAGTCTTCAAGTTTAGCACTTTACCATGGAACCAATGAGCCCTACCTTGATACTGTTAGCTCATTTATACATCCCTGAAAAGAACCATTTCTGTATTACTGTCTCAACCATGGGAAGAGGTGTACAGTGACGTCTCATGATCTTGTCTTTATGTTTGCATTAGTTTGGGCTCCTACAATTTTTTTTTCAATTTTACATAGTTTTCCAAATTTTAAAATTTGGAAAAGTTTACCTAGCATGTCAATTTCAATCTTCTGAACACTCAAACTTGGCAATAAGCAGAGTTAATTACCACATGACAGTAGTAGTATAAGGGCCCTGCTGTCCCTTTACCTCCCATGTGCACCAACTCTGCTGTCTTTACATATTCAACCCACCTGGTACAGGAAGATGCAGGTGACAGCCTGCTGAGGGTGCATCCAAGTGATAGACAGAGGGCTCTGCTTCTCAGCCAGACATAGTGCCATTTAGATGCACCTGTCATCAAGTCATTTCAACCACGTGACAACTTTGTAGATTGGACAGCACCATCAGCACCATTATGTCCCATCACAGTAGAGATAATGAACTGCAATTGCCACAAATCTCT
>RJWT010007761.1:0-27197 GCA_004365215.1 Cuniculus paca | reverse complement strand
TCAGCAGCAGACAAGACTTGGACTGGGGAGTTTGGGAGATGATCAGTGGCAACAGGTGCTTTCCGACCTTCTACCTGACTCCCCCACCTACTGCTTCCGATCCCCAGGCCTCCAGCTGTTTTCCAGGTTCAGGGCTTCCTTCTCAACCCCCCAGTATTGAAAATTGAACTCAGGGTCTTTGCACTGAGTTGTGCCCCCCATCCCACTTTTTTAAAAGGCTTCCGTTCTGAGACAGAGTCTCAGTAAGTCACTAAGTTAGCTGGGATGGACTCAAACTTGCCATTTTTCTGCCCCTGCTGGAATTACTGGCATGTTCCACTGTGCCCAACAGGACTTCATTCTTTTCAAGGAAATGTCTTTGTAGTAAAAAGGGTAAATTTCAGCAAAGTAGTTTAACCACCTAGTTAGGTATCTCCAAAGTCTAATCAGAGGACATGGAACACTACAAACACCTGTGACCCACTTCCCCATACTCCTTGGTACTGGAGATTGAACCCAGGGGCTTTGCACTGACCTCCATCCCCAGCCTTTATTTTTATTTTTTATTTTGATGGCATGGTCTTACTAAGTTGCCCGGGCTAGGATCAGAATTGTAGTCTTTCTGCCTCAGCCTCTGAGAATGCTAAGATTATAGGTGTGTGCCACCACACCTGGCTGAACCCAGGGTCCTGAGTGTGCTAGGCTCTGGGTTTGATCCCCAGCATCTTTCTGGAGAAAAACACCCTCTAGGGAGGACTTTCCGAATGAGCTGTTTGTATTGCTGGAAATGTTCTGTACCTGCACCATCCACGATGGGAGCTGCCCGTCACAGGTAGCTGTTGAACACTTGAATTGTGATTCCTGTGCCTGAAAAATTGAGTTTTTAATCTGAATTAAAATTTAAATAGTCTTGTAGCTCAGGGTTCCCACTTTGGACAGCACAACCCTAGTGAATGTTTCTTAAAATGCACCCAAACTCTTAGAATCCACATTAAAACTACAAATCCTTTGTCCCACTGGGGTATGTGAGATCCACTCCAGGGTTGGCATGGCGACCTGCTCTGCACACAGTCTCCATGCTCGCTACAGTTTGAGGAACCACTAGTTTTGAGCATGTTTGTCACGGTCATGGATATTTCCCTGGAAAAGCAGCTACTTTGGTTTTACTTTATATCCATGTTCCTTTTTAAGTAGCCTTTCATAGAATTTTGTGATTTAAAAGGCCCCTGAAGGTCACACATGGCACTTTCAAATGCTGTAACTTGACTGGCCCCTCTATTAAAATCTGTGTTTGTCCAGGTCAGGCTTATTCTTCAACCCTACACCTTCTTCCTGATAAGAATATGAATATTTGCTAGTCTATGCCTCATCTCTTCATTCAGCAAGCATTTACTAGGTACCTGGTATGTGCCGGACTTTGTTCCAGGCCCAGAGAATACACTAGAGAACAAAGCAGAGCACGTCCCCTGCCATTTTGAAGCGTATCACCCTCTGGGGAGGAGATGGGGGTGGGTATCCTTGGTAGATGGTATCTGGGAAGACGTCATTGGTAAGATGAAAGAGTTGGGTGGGTGTCTGGAGAAAGTACATTTTAGGGAGAAAGCATAGCCATGCGTAGGTCCCAAGGCCAGAGCCCGTGTAGTATGGCTGCAGGACAGTATAGAAGCCACTATGTCTGGAATGCAAGGAGCAGGAGGGAATGCAGCGGGAGACAGGGTCTGAGAGATAACAGCAGTGGAGATGAGGGGATCGTGTAGCGCCTCATGGATAATTCTGGGGACATCGTCTTTTGTACTGTGTGAGGTGGAAAGCTCCGGTGGGTTTGGACAGAGACCTGACCTGATCTGACTCAGGCATCACTCTGGATGTTCTGTCATCAGTGACCTGGGAGGGAAAAGGCCAGCTGTCCAGGGAGAAATGCTGGTGGTGGGGCAGGCCAGTTGTGCGCAGGTGAACCTGGAAACGCTTGAAGGTGGAGCCCACAGAATTTGCAGAGCTCTGGAATTTGGGATGTGAAAGAATGAGAGGCCGCGAGGTGAGTCCAAGGATTTTGGCCTGACTAGGCAGAGTTGTAGTTTATAGAATTGGGGGATTGTGGGAAGGACAGGTCTAGGGACAGAAATAACCAGTTCTACTGTGGATATGCGGTTTGAGATGCAGATACTCATGTCTGTAAAAATGTGGACACAGTATCAGACACATACGTTGGGAGTTTAGGGGATGGGGCCAGGCCAGGGTTACAAATGTGAATATCACTAGGGTAGAGATGGTGTTTCAAGCCATGAAACTGAATGAGCTCACCTGAGAGGTAAGGAGACAGAAGATGGGGGCAAAACCTGATATCGAGAGGTTGCAAAAATGAGGGGCAAGCGTTGAAGGAGACCGGGCAGGAAGCAGGACAAGGCTAAGCACAATGTCTGGGAAAAAAAATGAGGAAATGACTTCGTCAGGAGGAGAAGCCATTGGCCATGTATGAGTAAGAAGGGTTACGGAAAGCACCTGCCCACAGTGGTAATCATACAAAGCCTTTGAACATGACCTGATGGTGAGCACCTAGAATCCTCAGCTATGAGCATCTTTGTTCTCATCACACTACTACTAGTTTCTAGCAGCCTGGTCCAAAGTTGACTTGAACTTGAGGATTTGAGGGCCTGGTTGCAACTTGTAGTGTCCCTGACTTTTATTTTCCTACTTGTGGGGACCATTTGTGTAATCTCATTCACTCTGTGTAGCCTGGACTATCTTTGAGCAGGAGCAGGTGTCCTCAGAGATCCTGATTTGGGTATCATTCGTTCCTACCCTAGCCCAAGAGTCAACCAGGTACTGGCAGTAAGCTGCAATAGCTGCAATGACCTCTTGTGGGATTGGAACCAGGGCTGTTCCTATTACAAATGTGTCTTTGATTATATTTCAGTGTCTTTTGAGAATGGAGTAAATTATACAGAGTCAGTACCCAAATGTTCGAATCAAGCGCTTCAGAAGTGAGAGAAATAGTGTAGTAGAAACCTTAGGCTTTGCTACCAGGCAGACCACTGAGTCAGGTGGTCAGACAGCTGTGGTTGATGGGGTAAAGCTCAGAGTGCCTTACTTGCTCTTGCCAAGGGGGACGGTGATGATTGTTTTGTGAAATTGCCACAAAGACAGGAGATCACGTGAGGAAAGTGCACATGGAATTATAGTTGGCTCCTTGTGGATGTTTACTAAATTTTAACTGTTAATAATACATAATAAATGCAATATAAATTCATATATAAATAATAAATCCAACAAGAGGAGCACATAGCTCTTGATACATTAAGAGAATATTTCACAGGTTGAGAGGAGAGCTGCTCCGGACTTGGATCACATGGACTGCATTGTTCTTTCCACACCCATGGAGAGCTCTTTTGATGGACAGTGTCTTGGGTAGAGGAAGCCATCTGCGCAGGAGTCCTCAGGCTGGAAAATGGCGTGTGTTGTGAACATGGGTGTGTCTCCTGTTCCCAGGTGGCTAGCTAGATCGTGGGACTGTCCCAAAGAAGTCGTTGCTGGAGGGGCCTTGTAGTTACCTAATTCTCCCAATCCTAATCACTGACCTATTTTCAAGTATATTATCTGCTTTCATACTCAAAAAAGAACTACCTTTTCCTGTTCTATACCTTGTCTATTTCTAACTCATATTGTCCTCAAGTTAAATGGTTTGGTTCAAAGGACTCCTGAGAAGTCTGTGCCTGTTAAAATAGAAATTGCAATTTCCCGAATGTGCCATGCAGGTTTTGCCCCTTACACCAACTGTGTCTTTGTTTGTGCTGATCCGTCGGCTTCAAATGTGTGTACAGCTAGAAAGAAGGAGTGACAATCCTGTCATCATTCCAAATCTGGATCAGGCATTGCTTCCCTTTGTCTCCAGGTAGAGCTGGAGTGTTGTGTTGTCCCCTTGGGTGTTTTGTGCCTTGATGACTTCAAAGCACTGGTAGCATTTGTTAGTTGCTCGCATGGCCAGGCCAGGAAAAAGACACTTATTGTGGCTCTGTCTGTGTGCCCATGCCATGCATACCCAACAAACACTGCGCGGTCAGGGCCTTTGAGTCCCACTCTGGAGTGAAGTGTGGCTGAACGTCCCTACCAGCTTCTCACTTCAGATAACGGAAGCAGCAAGGCAGATAATCCTGCATGGCAGCATGGGCCAAATCATGAGGGTATTTCGAGTGGCATTTGAGTATTTTTAGCTATGAGTTGAGAGTTTTCCTCTCCTAAACACACTTCTAGGTTCCTGCAGGTGCCATAGACACATCCTGAGGAGCCAACAGAAACTGACCCGGGATTAGCATTTGCCGTGGGTAATCCATGGCTAGGTCATGGTGAGCTTACTGTAATTATAACACGTGAACTTTCTGATTTAGATATCACTTGAGAACCTCAGTGAAAGGGAAGGAAGAAATCTTAGAAAGCTAAATTAGTCTAAACTCATCATCTTAAATCCTATTGATGTTGTTCGTCTTCACCCTCCTTCCCATAAATTTTGTGCAGCCTTCTAACTTGACATTTATGAACCCTTTTGCCACTTGGGGAAGTGTGTGTGCATAAAATCTGAATATTTAATCTTACTTTTGTCTACAATAAAGACATTGTCACCACCAGTTTTTAATTCACATTAAAATAATTCCCATTTGATTTTTTTTTTTTCTTCCTAGAAACAAGACACTGGCCAGTCGCTTCTGGATATGGCATACGCCCACCTGGGTGTGACCGAAAAGGAGTATTTTGGTTTGCAACACAGTGAAGACTCAGTAGACTCCCCTGTAAGTGCCAGCCTATAAAATGTGCTGAACTCCCGCACGGCTTGGTTTTATAGCTCATGTTTTCTTACCCAACAGAGATGGCTTGAATCAAGCAAACCCATCAGGAAGCAGTTGAAAGGTTGGTGTGATTTTTTCATTTCAGTTTCACATAGGTGTTTGGCGGCTTGTTTCTCTCCATCATTAGGGTGCCTGTAACATCTGCTGCTTGGATTCTGGGGACCCAGAAGTTGGGCAAGATGATTTGTCCCTGTCTGTCTTCTGAGTCAGCAGACACTCTTCCAGATCAGCCCTCAGGAATCCTTGCCAGTGTGGGCAGGAAGGGCCAAGTGAGAGCGGGCAGCTCAGAGCAGGGGAACCCATATTTCTTTTCAGAAGGATGGATAGATGGCAGGAAGGAAGGAAAGAAGGAAGGAAGGAAGGCAGGCAGGCAGGCAGGAAGATAGTCTTTTTCAGCTGTATAAGAGCCCAGGTGGGAAAGAGGCACAATCCCCTTACTTTCCAATATCATAGTAGCATTCACTGGAAACTAAGCCATAGGTAGACAGTGTCACAAATATGAAATATTGATCTTTCTAAAATACAGCTTATCTATCCATCATGAGTGATCCCAGAGCACTGGTTAATTCAGTTAAGTGGCCATTCAAGTCACACCTCCCCAACCTTCCTCCTTGATCTCTTCTCATTCTGGCTTTCCACGATGACTGTCCTTGTTCCCTTGTAGGGAACAAATCTGGCCAGTCTGCAGAGCTTGCTCTGTACCTTCCCTTTGCTGGGAATGCTTTGCCCACCCTTTGCCCTGTATGTAACTCTTGCCATTCTTCAAGGCTGCTCAGACCCCATCTCTCCTACTGAAGCCACGGTTACCTCTACTTTTCCTGTCACTTATCAATGTCTACTTCATGACTGAACACTCTTGCCCCCACCACATAGTTATGTACCTTTAACTTCCTCTCAGAGCTGCAGGTCCCTTGAGATTAGGACTTTTGCCGCATTCTTCCCTGCATCCCTCTTGGCCCCTGACACACAAGAGGTGGCCAGTGAATGGGAGAGGGGTGAACGGCAGGTGGATTTGTACATACATGTGTACATGCACACAGTCACACACACTCACACCTGCCCCAGCCCCCACTTGGGCAGGTGCAGACACACGCAGCCATGACTCTTCTCCCAGTGCTGCCTTCACCCGAAGCTGAGTCCTCAGAGTTCTTACCTCCCATGGGTTATGTCCTTCATGCTCAGGAGTACCCAGGGGAGTCACAAAACCTCTTGCAAATAAACATCTGCCAGTTGGAATGCACAAGAATGAACACACATGAGGCATGGATAGGTGTCATTATGCATTCCCTCTCTAACTCATTGTTCTGGCAAGCATTCCTAAATGCTCGGACTGGCAAGACACTGGATGAAGCTCTGGAAATCCAGCCCCAGTCAGCCAAGTGTGAAGAGACAGGAGGGACAGGAGGAGAATGTTTTATGACAGTGCTAAGCACATGACAGGATGCTCTGAGTCCAGAGGTGGATGAGGAAGACAGAAACCATCCCTGAGACACAGAATTGACAGGTACTAGAACAGGGGAGGATGAGTATTTCCAGGGTGATGGAAGGATTCTGCTGTCCTCAGAGTTGCAGATGGTGAGCCTGCAGACAGAGTTACAACACCACCCACTGGGACCAGGCACTGTACAGAGATACACTTAGGTGTTCACCCACCATTAGAGATGTTGTACACAGCAGCCAGCAGTGACGATAGAAGTTACTGAAGCTGTGGATAGGTGGAGCCTGGAATGAGCCAGAGAAGAGGACCAGCAGCAGGATCAGCAAGGGAGTAGGTTCCAGAAGGACTTTAGATTCAGAGTAAGAAAGTGCTAAGCACATAGAGGAGACAGGTGTGTATCTATGGCAGGGCTGGGGCAGGTGAAATTGATGTGAAAATGATCACAGGATCTTAGCAACACAGTCTGATCTTTTGTTGCTATGCCTATTAGAAGAAATAGACGAATTGTGTCCACACAAATGGATTGACTCTTGGCGTTGATGCGGAAAGCCATATTTGAACATTTTCATTGTGTAATACTCACTGACATGTTAATCATTGAATATGCTCTGCATTTAAAACACGAAGTAACTTCCAATGTAGCATAATCTTGAAATGTCTCATACCAGAATCAGAAGCCTCAGTGCTATAATTCTAGTCTTGTCACTAGCTATGTGACCTAAGGCAAGTCACTTACATCTCTAAGCTTGTTGGCTCATTTGTGAAACAAAGTTAGGGACAGCAACTTAGCTGACTCATGGGCATGGTGTTGTTTAAATTCTACAATGTACATGAACATGTTTGAAAAGGATAAATTGTTACATTAATGTAAGCCATTATTTCTTTGGGACTTTTGTATAATATGCTGATTTAAGGATTTATAAAATTCCTACTGCAGATAATGGAGTGCATTGTTTGAACACAACCTTAAGTTAAACATGTAATAAGAAGTAGGTAATATGGTCGTCTATGCTGATACTGTGTGAATGCTTTTTGCAGACTTGAAGATTTCTGAAGCCGTTAACTTATGCACTCCTTGTTTGAAATTAGCCCTTTTGTATCGGGGAAAGCTATGGTTGAGTGAAAAGTATATCACTTATAAGAGAGTAACAACTTACATACATTGACTTTTTAAAGAGAAAACTTAATTTGTCTTTGAAAAATGTTGTAGGAGGTTACCCCTGTTCCCTGCATTTTCGAGTCAGATTTTTTATACCTGATCCCAACACACTGCAGCAAGAACAAACCAGGTAATAATATTTTCTTTAAGTTTTCTATTTAGTATATAAAAATAAGTAACCACTAAAAATGTACTCTTCATTTTATAACTATGGCCGGATAACTTCATTGGGGTATGACCGCACCAACACTCCTGAGCCAAGTTAAAATACAAGTACATATATTGGAATTTTACTTGGCGGATTAGTTTTTGATCTTGGGCCTGCTTCTCTCGCCTCCAGATTTGGTCCAGTCTCCAGCACACTGGCACCCATCGCCTTCTCCCTTCACCTCCTTGCCTGATAAGCAGTGTGCCCAAAGGATGAAAAATTATTGTCCAGTAATGCAGGCTGGATATAGAAAGCAAATTTGTAGAACAAGCCATCCACAGGTCACATAGCACAGTATCTCTGCAGGCCTGGATGGCCCTTGAAGATGACAAGACAAGCGGCAGTCATAACTTCTGATCAGATCCCCAGTATGCAGGAGCTAGGACAGAGAACAGGCTGGACCCAGCTTGTCTGCTGGTAAGTCAGCAGGTGCAGGAAATATGTGAATCAGATAGGGAAGGAGCGCCTGATAGGAGCTGTTTACCCCGCAGGGCTTGGAGTCAGGTCCCAGCAAGTGGGTTTTCTGGGTGGGGACCCTGGTGTTTAGAACACAGTGTTTAAAATGGAGGAAAGCAGTGCAGGAAAGCTGTTGCAGTTGGAACCTGGACTATGCCAGCAACCTTCTCTCCCTCTTTATTATCCATCCATTTATTGTTCTTCGGGAGAAAACCAACTTTTCACCACAAAAAAAGCAATGGGTGTTCAGGATTATTGAATTCTGTTCTACACTCATTGTGGCCATAAGACCATCACCAAGGAGACAGCATTAATTCAGACATGAAATGCTATCTTGTTTCCCTTTTAACTTGTTAGTATGTTTAAAAGACAAATATTAGCTTATCACTCTTCTGCCTCCTTTATGCACCCCTTCCTGCACCGTCTCAGACATCAGGGATTTGGCTATGTTTACCATTATGTTACATTTTAAGCCAGTGTAAGCAAAGTCTGTGTGACTCATTGGGTTACCACGAGGAAATACACACTGCTGTTTTTCTCCTCCACAGTTCTTTAGCCTGGTGGACTAGGGACAGTGTAGACATTCTCAACCCAGCAGGTAATTTCATAAGCTGATGGATACAGAGTTGGTGACAAAATTTATCAGAATGTGTTTTAAATAACCCTACCAAGGATTCCTCAGACCAATACTGGAAAACAAATTCTGCTTGAGAGATTCTTTGTAATGACATGAAGAACCAGGTGAGGCGGCACATGCCTGTGGTCCCAGCTGCTGGAGTGGTGGAGATAAAGTAGGAGGCTCAAGACTAGTCTGGGCAACATACTCCCATCTCCAAAAAAGTTACCCAGAGAATTGTATGTCTGTATTCACTGTATAGATTTGTGATTATATGTTTGTGTACAAATGTGTTTACATGTGCATATGGGAGGGGAGTTTGTGGGTTTAAAAAAAAAAATCACAGCCCCACAATCAAATACTTTCTCTCTCTCTCTCTGTCTCTCTCTGTCTCTCTCTCTCTCTCTATATATATATATATATTTCTGAGGCATAAGTTTTCTAAAACTATAAGCACAAAATACACTTAAGTTTTCTGTTGCTTCCTTTTTTTAAAATGTCAGTTGTGACTCAATAAATGGATTCTACCACCAGCTGATAGGTACCAGCCCCACGTATGGACTGTACCGCTTGAACTGGTAACTGTTCATTACCTGGTCTCCCTACTGTGATAATCAGGGCCCCAGATTTGTGGCACCCATGGGCATGTTAGAGTTCTTTGGTGATGGAACTCAAGGGAAGAGATATAAGGGCAGGCCCAAGCCAGGAGTCCTCCTCCAGTGCCCGTCATGGCTGCCAGCTGCCTACTTCCTTCCCCCAGAGGAAAGATATTCACTCCCGCCCAGTGGGAGCTGGCAGAATCTTCCTGCTGAGCCTTCCTGTCATTTAAGGGACATCAAAGGAAGTATAGGGAGAAATGAAGCTGCTGTTGAAGAAGAATTAGATGTGCTGGGTCATAACATTATGGCTAGTGGGCAGGGCTACAGAGGCAGCTTTTAGTTCAAGATGAGTAATAAATATTCTTACTTAAGTCCCACATAAAATTCTATTTGTCAGTGTCTATTTTATACATACACACACACACACATTTTTGCATTACTGAGGATTGAACCCAGGGCCTTCACATTGAGCTATATCCCCAGCCTTTTAAAAAATGTTTTAAATCTTGAGACAGGATCTCTAAGTTGTCCAAGGTAGCCTTGAACTTGTGATCCTCCTGCCACAGCCTCCCAGAGTACTGGAATTACAGGCATGTACCACCATGCCTATTGTGTGTCTTTCTTACAATTAACTGGTTCAGAGCTAGCACCTGTTTCCACTGCCAGTCTCCCTTGTTAAAGTGTGCGGTGTCCCCCAGTGTGGAGTAGAGTATAGCTTTTGACTCCTAGGATACGGACGTCAGATTTCTCTTAATACAATTAGAGCCATGAAACAGCCACTTGCATGGCTCTCATAGAGCTGGTGGGCAGCTAGAATGGCTAGAATTTTTTCTTACACTGGGACATGAGTCTACCATTAATTCACATTTTTTGTGGGGAGAGGGGTTCTTTTTTCCAGTACAGGGGATTAAACCTAGGGTCTTTGTTCTAAACTATATTTCTGCCTTTGTTTTGTTTTTGTTTTTGAGACAAGTTCTCACTAAATTGCACAAGCTGGGCTTGAATTTGTAATCTTTGTAATCAGCCACCCATCCTGGGATTACAGGCTGCAATTACAGGTTTGTTTTCCCACATCTGACTTTTTTTTACATGAGGGATTTTTCCTGTATTCCTGAAACATGGTATCTTATTAGGTTCCCACTTTGCAGCCTACCCCAAAGTGAATTCTCTTTTTCAGGAAATTTGGTTCCCAAAGTTAGAGGAGTGTAGAGGTAATATTTTTTGGTTTCAAAAGGATCTAGGCAAAGAGATGTTCATTGCTTCTTTCCTGAAGTGAAGGTCATGGGCGAGGTATGCTCTAAGGGTCATTACATTTCTGTAGTTAGGCATTCCAAGTTTGTCTTGTAAATAACTTCTCTTTATCCCAGTTGTTAAATATCTTTTTTGTTATGAGCCTCCACAACTGCTGCTTCTGATAAATTTAGATCATTCTAAACAGAATTTTATTTACTGGCAGTCTCTAATTAAAATGTAAGCTCCTTCAAGATACCTACATAGTCTTCTACATTCAAGTTACATTCCACAATTCTGATTTCTTTACATGTGCTTTCCTGGGGCTGACTCAGAAACTTTCCCCAGTGTATGACAAGGTGGTATTTGGTGAATGGTAATCTCCAGGTTCTGGTTCTCATTTATATCCCTAGGAAAATATACTGATTAATTGGACTCTTCAGTGAAAGCCCAGGTTTACCAGTGGATTATCTGTAACTCTCTCCTCTCTTCTTTCTCTCAGTAGTATTGTAGCAGGAAAGAACACTTAATTCTAGTTGAATGCCAGCTTGGATAAACATAGAAACAAACTAGAAAGGGCAGATTATGTTCTCCTAGGTGGAAAAGATTTCGAAACCAAATGGGCGTGAATCAACAGACATAAGCAAAATCATCTCCTAGTACATTACAGATAGTTGGTAATTGTAATTGAAGTATTAGTATCAGAGTTATGACATATATCCTGAATATTTTAGTCATTAAATGTATAATAAATTGTAGCTTACTGAGATTTTTCTCGTAAGTGTCTAAGTTAAAATAAGATATAGCTGACCCCATATATCTGGAGCATCAATTTTCTCATCTGTAACAAAAAGAGACGGTGATACCTATCTCAGTGTCAGGAGGCTAAAAGCAGGAGAAACTGCGAAGTACCAAGTACATGCCCAGAACAGCATTTATGGCTTTTGAATACTGTTTATTTAAAACATTCACGTCTCAAAAAGCCAGCCCCTTGACCTTTGTCAATCTGAGAAGATATGACAGTGATTTGTCTAAATTGCCAAAATGTCTTCTCTCCTGCCCCTGTGTACTTTTGCCATGTCTGTATTAGATTTCAAGAGGTTTCCCTTTTGTCCTCCTGCCCAGACTGTGGAATGTCTATTCCATTTGAATCTGGGTTTTAGAAGAGTGGGAGCTAGCAGCCATGTGTCCCTAAATATAAATGTCTCCAGACACTTCATAGTCTGCGCAGAGCTGTTGATGGCCTCCTTTTTTCCCATCTGTCCCAGGGCAACAGTGCAGCATCATAACCTGAAGGCCTGTAATGAGTGGCTCACAAAACAGGCCCAAGGCTTTGAATTTGCACCTGCTAGTCACTCACAGACCAGTGCAGCATGTATCTTGGAGGTCCTGGCAACTTCTGGTACCCTGATGTTTATGCTTTTGTTCCAGCACCCACAATTCCTGGGACATGGGGAAAAAAAAAAAAACCAGCCAAGGAGGTATCTTCACAGACCCTCCTCCTCTTAGCAGCTTCCTGCAGAGGGAACGTGGGTGTGTGAATGCTGGCATAATGTTAAGAACAGTGTCCTGGCAGTGTGGGGGGGCTGCTTGTGTGGAGTTTCTATGGGTCCTTGTGCCTAATCAGGAAGGCCCAGGCTGGGGCCAGGGGCACCTACTGGCAGCAGTACCAGCAGCATCCACGACTGCAGACAGGCTACTTCCACTCAGCCATTCCTGCTCAACCAACGCTGGTTGGAAACTGCCCCAGCCAGTGGAGACAGGGTATCAACATGAGCAGGTATTACAGATGGGGCAGCCCTGTGTACAAAATAGTATCTGGTACCATTTAAAATATGTAAAATTAAATCTTATGTATTTTGTTTCTCAAATGTATAGGTTTTGTCCTTCACTCATCAAAAAAAGAATGATTTGATTTTTGCTTATTTCAGTTGCATATGAATTAATGAAAACAATTGTTTCATAGGCACTTGTATTTCTTACAACTGAAGATGGATATTTGTGAAGGAAGGTAATGAGAATTTTGCATTTTTCTTTTCCTGTCAGACTGGCCAAATTCCTGGTTTTAATCTAATGAGCATGCATTTCTGGCAACAATATTAAATCTAAACAAAGACTGGATGTTGAAAAAAAAAGACATTAGGCTTTGGACATCTGTTTTTCAACTCAGTCTTGGCTTAGAGAAGCTGAGGATTGATAAACTATTTATCTGGTAAAGACCTGTAAAATGTGAAAGGGAGAGAGATCCAGAATGTAAAATGGGCTTCATTCAGTGAGGCTTACCAGTCCTAATTCAGGCCTCCTTCTGAGCCCTCCTGTTCCTATCAGTGATAGATTTTCTCTGGGAAGGTTCTTCCTCAAAGACAAGAACATCTTCTTTCGTATCCATACCTTCTCGATGGTTGAATAGCTTCCATTGTTATCCAAGAAAGGGAGGGAAAATTTCAAGCCCATGGTCCTAGAACCTCCTCCAAACTCTTCGTATTTTCTTGACTCATGAAAGGAACTGCAGCAGGCAAACTGGTGGAAACAGACACGTTTCATTTCCATTCTCACCAACCCCGCTTCTCGTGTTAGTGTAGTTCTGTTGAAGAGGGTCATCAGAGACTACCAGCATGCTATGTACCATGCAGGAGCTAGCAGTCTGCTTAGGAAATGAGATAGGAAGCCAGAAGCAATTAGGCCCATTATGGACACTGGAGACACAGTCAGTGTGGGATTTCAGGATCTGCTTCTGTGTTGTGGGCTGAAAAAGGCTCTCTGGGTTGCTGGTAGAGGCCGGCATTAGAGATGGTAGAGAGGAGAGGAATTGGATTTCCGAAGGCAGTTAGTAGACACACTGCCCCCTTCCACATGTGTGTGGGTACGCACGTGTGTGAGCACACACACACACGCTCATACAGAAACGACTGCTAACCACATTTCTGTGGCTTGCAGGAGAACAAGCAAGAGTTTTCCATGTCAAGTGCTGGTACATTTTGCACCCACCAGGTAGAGTAAAGCAGAATGCCTGCAGTTTTTAAAGGCAAGAAGGATGTAGCAAGACCACATCTGTAGAGATTATGTCTATGTACACAAAGGAAGACCAGGGTTTTGGTCGAGGTGGGAGGGAATAAACAGCCCTAGAGGAAGCAGTGTAGACATGCAGGCTGAGATGTCTTAGGAAAGGAGATTTGAGGAAAGGGATGAGGAGAAAGAAACAAGAGCCTCCTTATAAAGATAGGATTGCCAGGCCTCTAGACTGTTAGCAGTTACAGAATTATAGACTCCTCATAATTTAGTTCATCCTTCCACTTTGTGAGGGTTATCTTTGCTCTACCCAGGGAGATCCAACTCCTTACTTTCCTACCATCCCTAACTCTGGCTTATTCCAGTAATCCACAGAGACCTTTCTGGTCTATACCTGCAAAAGGAGCTCCTGACATCCTATGGCAACTGTGGTCTCCACGGCCCACATTCAGCCTTCGAGCATCTGCTTGATTATCCCCAGAGATGAGTCACTCCTTCCACCATGAGGCAGCCTTCTTACATTTTAGATAAGTCTAGGTTGAAATTCCCCACCCCACCTCTTGGGTCCTGGCTGCCCTGTGTAGCCATAGAAACTTGTTCTGTCCCTCTCTTCTACACACTTTACTTTTTCTGCAAATGTTTTATAATAACTGTTAATAGCAAGGCACTGAGCTGTGCTGGTCTAGTAAGGCAAGGAGCTCAAGAGCTTTCACTTTCAGTAGAGAAATTGGTTGTCTGTATGAATCAACAGTGTTTTGAGAACCTTAGATTCCTTGCATTCCTTGTCAGGTCTGCAGGTGACCCTCAGCACCTCTCTGAGGAGAGGAACTTCTCTACCAAATACTTTCTGGGTGTGTATCAGGCCATTTGTGGCTGAGGATGTTTGGACAGGCTTATTGGAACGCATCATTTCTCCAGGATGTTGAGTCCCCTGGCTTGTTGGAATCATCACTGGTATCCTCCCTGCCGAGATGAGTGATCCAGGCCTACTCTCTACTCAACTCATGGGAACCCTGAAGGGCATAGAGAAAGAGCCCTGTCTAAGAACATGTGGAAAGTAGAGAGGAGAAAGCAGGTTTCTGGTGTTCTCTAGTATGTATTTTGAACATCATTCTTTGGAAATGTTTTTCTTTCTGACTTTGTAGGATTGCTCCTTCCATCTAGACTGAGCCTCCTTAGCCACTTTCTGAGGTATCCCCTAAGTCTTCTTCACCAGCTGTCCCTCTAGCAGGGACACTGGCTAGATGTCATTGACGCCATCTTGGTAGAAGATCGAATGGCTGATACTCATCATGTTTCTGCCTATTCTTCTGTGTGATCTCCAGGTGAATGAAAAATGATCAACATCTCTGAGATACATCTGTAGACCTAAAGAAACATTCATGAGTTCCAGCAGGAACACAGTTACTTGAGGGAAAGTGGGAGCCCACAAGGGATGCTGTCTTCACATTCAGCGTTAGGATCTGCTCACAGTGCAATGGACAGGAAGGGGAACTCTGGAAGGCCAACCAGATTAGAGAGGTAGACAAGTCACACCCTGGAAACTCCATGGGTGGAGTCACGGAAACTGTATCTTTTCCACTTAGAAACTGAATTCTGGGAAAGTACTTTTACCTTTTTTTGGCGGGAGGGAGAAGTACTTTTCATATCTCCATATCTCCCAGTGTTGATGTTAAGCATACCCTCCCTTTTCCCAGCCCATTCTTCTACCCAGCAGGAATCCCTGTTCCTACTTTTGCTGGCAGAGCTCCTGGGAAGAACATGATATCAAAGTTGAAGGGAGAAAGGGAAACATTTAGAGGATTTGAAATATGACTAAGACAGATGGAGTCCTTGAGAGAAATGGGGTGTTTGGGAGGCACAGTTAGGAGGAAATGAGAAAAGCCCACCCCAGCTCTGTGAATTTATGGTGGATGATAGAAGTCTAAGAGAGGCAGACAGATGATTGAAGCCTGCAGATCTTCAGGAGGGTAAAAACATGTGAGAATCTTAAGTAGTAATAGTCAATTAAATTAAGGAATTGAGTGTTAAAATTCAAGATACTTTCCTACTTTTCCCTTTTAAGAGGATGTCACTAGTCCAGAAAGGGGATACTTGAGAGTCATAAAGTCCCTAGGACTCAGAAATACAGAGAGCTCTGCGTAGTCTCAAGTCTTTGCTTGAGGAATTTGAAGGCCTCCCATTGATGTAAGAATCTGATTTTCTTCCTCTCAGAGATGTGGACCTGGCCTTTCTTGGCCAGTCAAATACTGGCCAATGTTAGAATCTTAGCTTCATGGTATTTGGGATGTATATTACTTTAGAAATGAAAAAATGTTACTTTTAAAAGATCCTTAGTGTGTTACATTTGCTTTACTATTTGAGATTGATTTGTATCATAAAATAGCTTTTTTTTTTTTACAATTCATGTTGTTCTTTAATGGTTGCCAAGAAAAGAAAGACTTGTGTTACGTGTGATCTGTAGGCATTTCAGGCTCTTGCTGGTTCTTGTGACTTTGCTAATGTGTGTTTCTTATGACAGGTTAACCTGCCCCCTGAATTCTGCAGTGGTTCTGGCTTCCTATGCTGTACAATGTAAGTCACAGAGGGAGTGTTGTCATGGGTGCACAGATCATTCTGACCAATGTACTGAGAAAGCCACTGGCTTTTCCACTGACCAAGTCTCTCCTTCCAGGAATCTTTTTGGAGCAGCATATCTCTGGCTGCTTAGAGAGCCCAGATTTTGCCCTGATTTTCCTCTCTTCCAGCTTAGGGGTGTTGGGTTAAGGAAAGTAGTGCAGGTGACAGAAGTGTATGAACTCTGTTGTGGCCTTCTCTCCGAAGGGAATCCATAAAACAGTAGGCAGCTAGCACACATGGCATTTTCCAGAGCCTTTGCCCAGGTATTTGCATTTGATCTTCATACCCCAGTGGGACAATATTTACACTGGTCACCTATTATAAACATGGAAACTGAGACCCAGTTAGGTTAAAGAATTTGCTGGAAGTCACTCCTGCTTGGTGCCTGCCTGAAACACTCCTGAGATCTTATGAATTTATTTTCAGAATTTCACTATAGCTAATGCAGTCTATGCTGGCCTATTAACAGCACTATCCAATAGAAATGTAATGTGAGAGCTGCATATGTAGTTCTGTTTTCTAGTACCCACACTAAAGAAGGTAAAATGAAATAGGTAAGATTAATTTTTAATGATTTGTTTAGCCCAGTGTATCCAAAATACTATTTTAATATATAATTAATATAAAAAGTATTAATGAAATACTTAACACTTGTTTTCATACTAAGTCTTTGAAAAACCAGCCTGGATTTTACACTTACAGCACATTTCTATTTGGAATGGCCACATGTGTCTCGTGACTACCATTTTGGATAGTAAGTCCAAGTAGAATTTTCTGTTAAGAGTGGGTTGAGCTAGAGTTGAAATGTACTTGTTCAGTCAGCAAAACTTTATATATTCCATGTCAAGTTCTATGGTAGATGCTAATTGTGCATAGTAAAAAGGGTATGTTGTTACTAATCCAAATGGAAAGCATAGTCAAATGGAAAGTAAGTAGAGTATCATTTTATAGTTAGCTGTGTGATACTAGCATATCAACACTGAATAACTGTGTCATAGCTCAAAATTTAGGAAATCCGCTGTACCTTCCCATAAGCCCCAAAGCCTTCTTGGCCTCCTCCTTCAACTGAATGCTTGGTAGGAAATTAAGGACAAATTGGACAGGTGTTGGGGCAAGCACTGGCCAAAATACTTGCCCTTCTCTGGTCTCAGAAGAAGCAAAATAGCAAAAGAAGGGTATCAGGATTTACTGAGGTGGCTCCAAGGCTGCCTCCTCTCCTGGCAGCAAAGAACAGAAACAAGAGAAAAGAGCCAGGTAGCTAGACCTGCAGCTTACCTGCCCGCCTGCATGGACCCAGGAAGTGGGAGAAAGAGGTTGTCAGGAATGAGTGCATGACTACCCGGTGAGCCTGGGTAGACAAAACCCCATGTGAGTCTCCATCTCACCTGCGTATCCTCCACAGTGGGAAACAGATTTCCCAGTGGGGCCTGGATGGGTTCAGAAGTTCCCGTCTCCCTGTGGTGCATATGGAACAGACCTGGGCATGTTGCAATCATGTGGAAAATGGCCCAGTCACCAGTCAGCCTGTACTTTGTGGATGTCTAGACTTTGTGGACCAACCTTTGCCTGGTGGATCAGCTGAAGCCTGAGCTCTTTAGATCACAGAGCAAGTTGGGTGTTCATAGCTAGAGCTGTGGGTTTGAGAGGCAGGAACACTAGAAAGAAGACAGTCACACTCAGTTTAAATGGTCTTCTTCATTGGCCGCTTACACGGTATTACTTCTGGGGACCCCAGATTTCTCACCTGTAAAATGGTGGTAGCAGGGGATTGTGACAACTTGCAACATGGCCACTTGGTTCAAATTAAGTAACACCCTAACCTTAACCAGATGTAAACATAATGTGTAACTAAAACTTGTTTATTGTTGGACCATCCCTGACTGAGTTAATGTGTACATGGATCGAAGTTGTGTTACCTGGGTCGTGGCTCCTCCACTTACACCTGCATGACCTTGAGCTCTCAGTTTCTCCATCTGTCAAGTGGGGATGTAACAGTGCATGCTCCATAGAGTTGTAAAAGGTAGAATGAATGACTGTCTACAAAACTTGTAGCTGGTGGATGGCAAGTGTTAACTTCTTAGTGTATTTTCATGTCAGCCACTAAGGAAGGTTTCTTAAAAATTCCCTATTGTGAGTAATAAACTCTGTTTAGCAGAGTTAAATCGAAGAACTATATTTAAAACATTCTGTCCAGGTTCCTGTAATCAGGTCTCCTCTCCAGAAGACTGATAAAATGGCAAAAGACAGTTACTAGCACCTAAAATGCAACTGACTTTAGTGGAAATTTAGTATTATCTACATGCTAGTACAATCCTGGCTTGTCAAGCAAGCTGTTTTAAGTACCAGCTCTTTATAGTCCCCCACCCTCAATAAATAAATGTATATACATTTGCATACTTCCATGCATATGGTTCTACAAGATTAATTCTCAAATACAAAATTACTGGGTCAAAAAGTATGCCTTTATTTTATCTGATAAACTTTGCTCAGTTGTCCTGAGATGGGTGTTTATAATGTTTAAGTCCTTCCAGCTAACCGAAAGCACATTTTCAGATTAGATAAATAATAAAACGATCTGTAGGTAAAGTATCCAGAAAGACATGATGGTGGAAGGTTACTGATGGCTTTTGTCTCAAAAACTTACAAGACAAAAAATTGGGGGAATGTGTATGTGTTCTATAATGCTCTCTGAGCCTGTGCTACGTGCGGGCTCTGACCACCCGCAGGATGAAGAAAGCTTGCTGTTCTCCCCAAGGGCACTACACTCTGGTTTTGGGGAAGACAAGGATCCCTGAAGTAAAACACAGAGAATGTTCCACATCCTGCTTGGGGAGAATCTAGAAAAGCATGCTAGGAATGACCACCAATAAGAGCCTCTGAGATCAAGTTGGAGTTGGAAGAATAGAAAGTAAAAGATTCCCCAACAGAACAGCGTCATAGCTCAAAATGCCATACTTTGAGAACCTGGGACAGACCCCCACTTTGCATAACATAAAATACTATCTTTCAGCCAAAAGAAAGCATGAAACCTAAAATTCAAGGTACTTTGCACCTAATTACTTACTTAATTTCTGCTATAGCTAACATTCGTATATATTGCTTCCCAGCAAATAGGAAAATATGTTACTGGGATATTTGGTGCATCATTGTAAATGAGCAGACAAAGGTAGGGACCGGTCAGAGTTTAAGTTCCTAATTAGCAGCTGAGCAGCAGTGGCAGGTCCCTTTTTTCTGAGTTTTCTTTATCTGTTCAATGTGGATAAAAGCATTGCTCATTGCTGGGTTATCTTAGGCATCAGATAGAACGGCATCATTGAAATAAATGTGCAGATGGTCCAGTGTTTTGCAAATGTTTGTGTGGTTGTTTAACTTTGTTTCCCCCTAGTGGTTAGCATGGAGAGCTTTGCACAGAATAGCTGCTTAAGATGTCAAGAGAAAATCACCCAGCGGAAAGGTTTATTGGTTGTGTGTTAAACTCAAAACTTATACTTTGCTGAAGACAAAAATTCGTAGTTCGTGTTTGTGAAATGGCACCAGGGTTGCGACTGCTAATAGGATGGATGACCAAATTGGGATCCTAGGGGGTCTTCATGAGCTAATGAACCAATGACCTTTAGGCTTAAGAAAGTCATGTGCAGCATTCGATTAGCCTTTGGGGATATTAGCAAATGGCCAGCAGCTGCTCACAGCCTAGCATACAGGGTGGGAGAGCAGTAGGACACTAACAAGGCTCTGGTTTTGACCCTACTAAATAAAAGGCCATGAGATAAGAATAAGTCTTTTCTCCTTAGAACCTCAGTTTCCTCCCTTTTAACATAAGGAGCTTAAACAAAGTGATTCTGATACCCTCCTCTCTTGAGTATGTGTGTCAAGGCATCACAGTGATCCCTCATAATGTACTGTTGTACACTTGATCACACACATACTTACCTGCCACATTCCCTCATACAGCCTTAACATTCCCATCTACCTAACCTTGACAGCGTCTGCATAGGTCACTTGGTTTCTTGCCATTTCCCCTTCCACACCTAAGCTTCACCGTCAGCCTCTCTGCAGGTCAGCTCTGAGCATCTGAGTCCCTGTGCCCCTACTGGTACCACATCGGGTACTTTCAAGAGACAGTGTAAGGAGGAAACAGATCCCTCTGTGGTGGTGAAGATTTAAAAGACCAGCTGAGGGGAATGAGGCTAAGTAGATGTAAACAAAGACATGGTCCTGGCACCTGCCCCTTTGGCTTTGTGATGAAATTTACCTAAGCGGCCACCTGGCTAACTCCCTTTCCTTCCAGGATTGGCTATGAGCATCACCATGGCTTTCCCCACACTCTATCCTGGTTACAGAGGAGTTGTTTGATTTGGAAATCTGTGTTGAATTGCTGCTCCGAAATGATCCTGAGAGTCCCCAAAAGCCTCCTGGCACTGAAGCCAGCTACAGTAAAAAATGGAATAAAACCCTTGGAATAATCAAGGTTAAAAATTTTGAGGAAAAGCTGAAATAGAGCCCCTTTTTGTTTGTCAGGAATAGACTATGAGATCAGTTGCCCATCAGAGCTCAAGGAATGGGAGCGTATGTAGCTCAGTTGGAAGAATGTTCGCCCAGCATGCGGGAAGCCTGTAGTTCAGTCCCCCACACCACAGGAAAGAACACCTCAGAGGTCAAGATCGTCTCTGCACGCCTATTTTTATACAAATAGAAGAACTGTGTCTTAGAAAAGAGAAAATGATATCCCCCTACCGAGGGTCCCTTTCCCAGTCTCTTCAGATTGTTTGAGTTCTTGGGGCAGCCATGTATACTTGTGCAGGTTGGGTTTTGCACAACTCTCAAGAATACCTGACACATCATAGCCACCAACAATTCATGTCCACAGACAGCAGGAGGACAGATCAAAGGAGACGTACAGCTTGGTCCAGGAGCTAGTCTAGAAATCAGTCCTCAACGCCCTGTTCTTCTTCCTTCTGTGTCTGCAGGTCCCCTACACGATTCCCCTGACAATCCCAGCATCTGTCTCCTGTCTTTTAACCTCTGAACACATCCTAGTCCTCTTTCTTATATACCTCCCTGAATCCCAAGGTATAGGTCAAATTGGCATTGATCTCCCTCTCCCTCTCCCTCTCCCTCTTTCTTTCTCTCTCTCTGTTTCTCTCTTTCTCTCTCTCTCCTTCCTTCCTTCCTTTCTTTCTTCCCAGTGCTGGTGACTGAATCCAGGACCTCATACATACTACACAAGCACTCTACCACTGAGCTGCACCCTTCACCCCTTTTTTTATTTTATTTTCAGAAAGGGTCTTGCTAAGTTGCCTCAGCTGCCCTTGAACTAAGAATCCTCCTGCTTCAGCCTCCCAGGGTGCTGGGATTAAAGGCCTGCACCACAGTGGCCTGCTCCCTACCCATTGTTTTTAGAGCCAGTTGGTGTGGTGCTATAGTAACTTGAGGTGTGATGGAGCCTATACAGTACCTGGCATTTTCGCTTACCTTCTCCAGAGGGGTCAAACCTGGGTGCTAACACTGTCTCCCAGTGTCTGCTGGGTGTCATCAGGGAGTGTGAGGAGGGGGTGGCTCCTATGTGACAGTATTTAGCCCCCAGTGATGGTTCAGAGGAGAAACTGGAGTCCTGTGGTAGCAGAACTTACCCAAAGAGTATTTCCAATCAGTGTTTTCCTTGCAGTGCTATAGATGCTTACAAATGCAGACCATGATAAAAAAGCAAAACTAACTACAGTTTCCCCTTGTTCTGTCCAAACAGCTCGTTTTGGAGACTTTAATTCTTCCATACATCATCCAGGCTATCTTGCGGACAGCCAGTTCATACCAGATCAGAACGATGACTTCTTGACCAAGGTGGAATCTCTCCACGAGCAGCACAGGTCAGGGGGCTCGGGTGGCCTACTTTGGAAGCTCAAGTCAGGTATTTTCAGCCATTGCAGCCCCCTGTGTTTGATGTGGATTCTCCTTCCTTTTGCTCATGATCCTCTTTCAAGATGCCGGGGGCTTTTGAACTTTTGAGCTGTGGTGGTGGCAGGTCTATTTTATAACTAGATTTTCTATGAAGTGTAAAATCCAGTAGGCACTGAGGGGGCTGGCTGCTGTTTTGCTTTTCAGGATGCCATTGAAATTGGTTAATTCCTGGAGGAAAGGCCAGCTTTGAAATTTCATTGTCCCACCAATTGACCCCACCAGGTAAACTTTTTAAGTTTGCCACATTTAATAAAGCAGGCCAGTCCTTAAGAAATTGTTCAGTAAACAGATAAGTGGACAAGTAGACCAAAGGGCTGGGTGCACCCCAGCACTCCCTGAGTTTAGTTGGTGAAAACTGCTACCTTCAGCGTGAGGAGTGCCAGTCTTTTGCAGCTGCCTCAGGTGAGCCTTACCTCCAACAAATGTGCCCAGCGCCTGCCTTTTCTTCCCTTTCCCATCTGACTCAAAGCTTCTATGACAGCTGTCCATGTCAAACGAGGGCCACACTGACCCAGGTGGCCAGCTCTCGGGACCTCTCACCTCTTGGGAAGGCCATAAAAACAAAGGGCAAGCAACCAGTGTACCTTCTAAGAAGGCACTGCCAATCCTGTCTCCCGGAATTACTCCTCTAGCACAAGTCAGCATCCTAAAATAGGACAGGGCCAGTGGTGTTTGAAGTTTGTGCCACTGCAGAAAGAAAAGACAAAAGCAGAAAGCCCTGAAGATTACAAGTTAACTGAGCCATTTGGAATGAGGAGGGTAGGAACTATGAACGACAATAGCCTTCTCCCCTGAAGAAGAAGAAGAAGGAAAAAAACCTGGTTCACTAGAATTTAGAGCTAGATTGCTTAAAAGAAGTAACAGAAAACATTTTAGTAACCTTTAAGGGTGTGATCAAATTCTCTGGATTTTTTTTAATATCTAAAAGTTGTTAATATTTCCTATTTATTAGATATACTTTGCATTTTGTCTTTTCTTCCACAGTGGGCTGAAGCAGTCAGAAGCCGAATCGTGCTACATCAATATAGCTCGGACTCTCGACTTCTATGGAGTGGAGCTACACAGTGGTAGAGTACGTATCCTTCAGTTCAAAAAAAATTTTTAATTTAACTTTTAAATTGTAAAAGTTTGGAAACTTCTTTGATGATACTGTTTCTTTCCCATTATGAAGCACAAGATCTTATTAAAAATATTTGAAGTATTTAACTAATAATGAATTTTGTTGGTCACTTATCCAATTGCTTTTTTCACATTTGACATTATACTTAAAGATTTTTTCCTTTTAAGAGGTCAAAAGTCTAGAAACTTGTAGTATTTCTAATATTGTTCCATAGTGTGGCTAAATGAGCAAAAAAAAAGGGGGGGATAGATCCATTTTTCAAGTAACAGTTTAGTGAAACAAAGTTTTTATTACTTAATCTCAGGCTTTGCTCCAATTAGAGTTAGTTACATAAATGTGGTAGTTTAGCAATAATTTTTGAGTGGGCATAGTGACACACACATGTTATCCCAACTACTTGGGAAGCTGAGGCAGGAGGGTCATGAGTTCCAGCACAGCCTGGGGAATTAGTGAGACCCTGTCTCAAAAGTTAAAAAAAAAAAAAAAAAAAAAAGGCTGGAGATGCAGCTCAGCGACAGAGTATTTCACAGTTTGATCTCCAGTGCCACCAAAAACAATGAGAAGAAAAAGAAAATGGCAGCATGATTGTGAAAAATAATAAATATTTAAATTGGTCGCGACTAGTTTATTAGAATTAACTAATATCTATCATTGTGGAAGACAAGACAAGATGTAGAGTACACCTAATAAATTGGTACTGAGAAAATTTCTGTATTACTCTAGTAATATTCTGTGTTGCTCCTGTAATGCCACAAGCTATATATTATCATTATCCCCATTTTACAGATGGATAGGCTGATACTCAGGGACTTGACAGAAGTCATACAGCACTTAAGTAGTAACTTTAGTACACGGGCCCCAGCACTGTCTAATCATGCCTGACCTTCAGCAGTGACATGTGGCATCTTTTTGTCATTGGCCCACATAAAACCCAAAAGAAAAAAAATATGATTTGAACACCAAGTACTAGCCTTGTTTCAGGGGCTTCCATACAAAGCCATGGAAATCTTGTCAAATGATCATCTCCATTTCATAAATGAGAAAATTGAGGCTAACGGAAGTTGAATAAATGTCCAAACTTTAAATAATATTTTTGCAGTTTATAGAAACGCTTTCATTTATGTCTCACTTCAGTTCCATAACAGTCCTGCAAGATGGACATGGTATTGTATAGGTAACAAAGCAGGAGAAATACATTGCATCGTACAAAATACCAACTTCAGGACTTCCCTGTTTTTCTTTCATTTGCAAATACTTCATCTCTGGTAGAATGTTTTTGGAGAACCTTATTCAGTGGTGAAATGAGACTTTGTATCTGCCTGAGTCTATCTGTACCTTCTCCACCTTCCAGGCTGTCAGTGAAATAACCCTCCAGGGGTCAGAGGATTAGCTGTCTTAACAGACACTGGAAAATCATAGGATTAGGAGACTTGAAATCCAGTCCTTGGCCCACGAACCCATTCACTGATTCCCATATTCACTCTGTTTTTGTTTTATCTGCTGATTTGTTCTTTCCTTGCCCATGACTGCAGGTATCATGTTGAAAGGCAGCTCTGTGCCGCACTGTGCCAATCTGGCTTTGCTTTAGGCACATGACTTCAGCAGGGTTCCTGTCCTGAATCTCTGGGGACTTCTACCATGTCAGCACTCTTTCCCCGTCCAGTTTCTCTAACTCCCCTTGTTCATATTGCTGCTCATAAATGGTTTGTCCCACAGCAAAAGGGAATGAACATTTATCGTACCACCTACACACCAGACCCTGTTCTAGAAGCTCCATATGCTGAGCTCTGTTCTAGGTTCTTTACTTATATTCTCTTAATTTCAGCCTGACTGAAAACTCTTCAAGGTGGGTTCTTTATCTTTGTTGTGCAAAAGGAAAAACCTTGAGGCTCTTAGGAGCCTAAAGCGACATAGCTGGTAGGTGGCAGGCCAACGGCTCACAGTTGTAACCGACTCAAACTCAGCCCCTTTTTAATTGCAAGCATCTGGCTGGAAAATAGAAATGTGTGTGACTCAAGGAAGGAACTGATTTATTTTTAAATTTTATTTGTTTATACTTAAGTGGATTTAAAACAGCCTGTGATCTCTGCTTTCTTTCTGTGTCTTCAGTGTCTACAGCAATGCCCAGCACATGGACTCTTAGTCAATGGTGGGCATATTGGATTTATACACAGCAGTTACTTCTTAATTGAATTGAGGGTCAGTCCTACACTTGTAATTTTTCATCATCATATCATAGTAACTACAGCCTTGTCAGTAATGGGAGCTGAGATTGCTACAAAGCTATGCAGGGCCGAGGCCTTTCTGATTTTAGTATGGCTCTCAGATGCTAAGTGTTGAGCATTTAAAACTGAATGTCTATTTCAGTGATTTTGTGGGATGAATGGGGTTATCTGGCAACTTTCTAAACCACATTTTCAGACAGGCTTTGTGTGTATGTATATGTGTGTTCAATTTAAAAGAATTTGGTGCAAAGTACTTGGATTTAAGTAGATATTAAGTGAAGATTTTTGCCTGCATTCAGTAACATTTTTCCCTTTAGAACTTAAACATGTTGCTATTTATAAAAACAAGGGTGTTTTAATGTCGCTGGAGGGCACAGGCATGACGGTAACACACTGTGAATCTGATATTTTCCTTTTTACAGGATCTGCACAATTTAGATCTAATGATTGGAATTGCTTCTGCGGGCATTGCTGTGTACCGAAAATACATTTGTACAAGTTTCTATCCTTGGTGAGTGCAAACAGTTCTAATTATTGTTTGAATCATGCTTTAAAAATATGCTGAGAATAAGAACAAGAATAATGTTACCTCTAATTTTAAATTTTTGTTTCTAAAGAAGGAATAGAAATCCCCCCAGCCCAAGTTCTAACTTCTTTTTGTTGTTGTTGTTTTGGTTTTTTGAGATAGGGTCTTGCTATGTAGCTCAGGCTGATCTTGACCTCACTATCATAGTCCAAGCTGGCCTTGAACTCGTGGCAATCTGCCCAGCTGAGTTTTAACTTCTGACCTTTGGGATTAGATCCAGATTCAGTACTTGAGAAAATTAATTTGGTTTTTCATTAATATTCATTCCTCCCATTCCTCTATGATTTGGCATATTCTCTGGAAATATGGTAGATAAAACATGAAGCAGGTCTTGGAGGTAGGAAATCCTTCCTACTCCCTGTATTTGTGGGGATACATTCCAGACCCTCTGATGGTTACCTAAAATTGCAGATAGTACTGAACCCTATATATGTCTTTTCTTATTCATATGTATCTCTGTTAAAGTTTATACACTAGGCACATAAGGGATTAACAGCAAGAACTAATAATAAAATAGAATGATTACAACAATATACAGTCATCAAAGTTGTATAAATGTGCTGTCTCTTGAAAGAGCCAAAACAAATGTTAATATTTTCAGACTGTGGTTAACTTAGGGAATGACAGTCACTGATGGTTCACTCCTGTAATCTCAGCACTCTGAGAGGCTGAAGCAGGAGGATTTCAAGTTTGAGCCCAGGCTGGGAAACTTAGCAACTTTATGAGACCCTGTCTCAAAAAAAAAAAAAAGAAAAGAAAAGAAAAAGAAGAAAAAGAAAAAGAACAAATCAAAAAGGACTGGAGACGTAGCTCAGTGTAAAGACCCTGGCTTTAATAAAAAAAAAAAAAAGTAAGACCACAGATAGAGGCTAGCTGCTGCGTTTAGTGTGTCGAACTGGAGTTCGGAGAGAAGTTGGAATTTATTGTGTCAGGCAATCGGAGCTTTCTTCAAGGGTAACACTGCCAAAATAAACTACCTTTCGGAATGACCATGCAGGATGGGGGTCAGGCAGCTTCACCAGGGAGGCTGAGGAGAATGAGTGCTGAAGGCAGCAGGAGATGCAGAAACAGAAGTGCAAAAGTGTAAAGAAAAGCACCTGCAAGGAAAGATGTTGGGGTGAAGGGTTAGGAGATTTACCTGCCAGATGTGTTGCATACTG
>RJWT010007760.1:0-27204 GCA_004365215.1 Cuniculus paca | reverse complement strand
CTATCAATATAGACACGTTCAGATAGACAAAAACAGAACTTGTCACTAATAGACTTACTGTTCAAGGAAAATTAAAAGAAGTTTTTTCTGGTTGATGACATAGAATTACATGGAAAATTTTACCAATTGGAAGGAATTAGGAATACTAGATATAGTAAATATTCAGATAAATGCAAATATTAAAGGCTTTTCTACCTCTTTATTTAAAAGAAGTCAAAAGCAAAATTTATAGCATTATATTCTGAAATCTATAATCTACACAAATGTAAATTATATGACAATAATAACACAAAAAGATGGTACAATGCTAACTTTCAGTGGCTTCTGATGAGTTAAGATGCATGTTATAATCCAGAACAGCGAGTAAGAAAATACAAATCATATGCACACCTTAAAAATAAAGGAATATAAACAGAACAGTTATATTTGACTATCTTGAAAGAAAGCAGAATGTGAGAAGAGAGATGGCAGTACTGACAAAGTTGTAATGGTTAAGACTGTTCAAACCAGATGAAGGTGTTAGTGAAGGACTAAGCTTTATGAGGTCTTACCTCTAGAGTGAATATAATTAAATGAGAAGAAATCAGCCTTTCTAGGACCTCTGTCTGCAGACCATCACTAAACAGCATTTCCTAAGTGTTTCCTAGAAATGCAGAATGTTGAACCCCACCAAAATAAGAATTAACAAGATGCCCAATTGATTCTTACACAAATTACAATTTGAGAAGCATTGTTGTGGAGTATTTTCACTTTCATATTTTTTTCCCTGTAGTTTGTTTCAAACATATAATATTAACAAGATTAAGATTTGGATAACATTAGATCTTTCTAGAGTGGCACATGATTCTTTGAAAATGTGACTAAATTCAGCTATGTGCATGGCTTTCTTCCCAGACACAAAATTTCCTAATCAAAAGTCACTTCTATAAACCTACTGGAAGATAAAATAGGTAAAACACTTGTAAACATGGGTGTTGGAAAGGATTTTCTAACAGAACCTCAATTGTGCAAGATTAGCAAATGGGATTATATCATACTAAAAATTTTCTGAACAGCAAAAGAATCAATCAGTAAAGAGACAGCCTACAGAACACGAAAAAAATTTTTGCCAGCTACTCCTCAGAGAGAGGACTAATAACTAGGATACACAAAGAACTCAAAAATAATTAAACCAACTATAATTAAAGATTCAGTCAATAAATGAGTTAGAGAAATGAAAAGACACTTCAAAAAGGAAGAAATACAAATGGTCAACAAATACATGAAAAATTGCTCAACATCTCTGCCCATTAGAGAGTGCAAATTAAAACAACACTAAGATTCCATCTTACTCCAGAAAGAATAGCAATCATTAAGAAATCAAATAATAACAAATGCTGATGAGGCTGTGATGAAAAAGCAGCTCTTCTTCATTGTTAGTGGGAATATAAACTAATACAACCATTACGGACATCACTATGGAGATTTCTCAAAGAACTGAAATTAGAATCTCCTTATGACCAGGGATCCTCCTGCTAGGTATCTTCCCCAAAGAGCTAAGATGTCATACTACAGCAATACATGCATACCAATGTTTATAGCTGCACAACTCATAATTGCTAAATCCTGGAAGCAGACTGTATTGCCATCAATGGATAATTGGCTAAAGAAAAGTGGTATTTATATATAATGGAATACTACTTGGCTATAAAGAATGATAGATTTGTAGAAAAATGGATGCACCTGGAAAATATAATGTTGAGTGAAATAAACCAGGCACACAAACTTAAATACCATATGTCACTTCTTAACTGAGTGAGGCAAAGTACAAACAAAAAGAATAATAAAGGATGGAAAGAAAGGGACAAGGGGATGGATCTCTTGCAATAGGGAAGTGGTCCAAAGGAAAAAAACATCAGGGATGAGAAAGAGGAGAAAGGGAAATAAGTAAAATAAAGATATGTCATAAACAGGAACCTAATAACAATTAATGAAAGCATTACATGCCATAACATGATCTAAGGTTAATAATACCAACAAGAATGAAAAATGAGATAGAGAAATTGGAGGAGGAAGAGAGAGGGAGAGAAGGGGAAGGGGATTTAGAAAAAAAAAGGAATGAAGCTGTGGTATGTACATGTAACAACTCCCCAAGATGACTGTAAACTTCATGAATCGCAAGCATGTACTAATAAAATAAAAATATTTTTAAAAGTCACTTCTAGTTTTATAACATAAATCAATATGAGAGGAATCATCAAGTAGGTCTTATAGCAAATGTCATTGGCATCTCTCAGTTTTATTATGTGAGGAATGCATTTAAAAAGAACATTTCTGAATCATTAGGGTTCAGAATTTCAGCACTTTCTGCTGTTCGCTATTGCTTCATCTGAAGATTTAAAATGAAAAATGAAAGCAGGTCTCTGATTCATACTTCTGTTATAATGAAGCCACAGCTCACTGACTTTTAAAATAAAGTGTTTTAAGACCAAATATTTTATTTGGATATATCTGAAAACCTAAAATATTTCTATTGAAACTGTCTGTGAGAAAACATTCTAGATATGAAACATCTGCTTTTTGTCATTTCTAGTTAAAGACTAATAATATTTGCACAGGGCAGAAAGGCCCATGGCAATATTGTGTTGTTCTGAGTTCAGTATTTCCATGATGTACTATTCCTGAAGGATTGGGTAGAAGTATTCACCCCATTATTTACCCCATTAACATGGCTCAAACATTCCCGCCATAGTTGGGAACATGGATAGCTGAAAATACATAAAACAGACTTCCTCATTTCATCTTTTTCTTTCTGGTATTGGATTGTATGGAGTGTTTCAATGAGGGTTGGACATAGCTATAGAAACACCCAAGGGGCTCAAGATTGGCAGGTAAAGTGCCTGGGAAGAGTCAAGGAAACCAGGAATATTGAACTCAGTATCTTTCAGGAGGGGCCATTACCATCAGTGGTTCTTTTAGATAATCCTCCATGCTTAGTTACTTTTCTACTTGCTGAGACAAAATACTCAACACCTGAAGGTAAAAGGGGAAAGGTCTATTTAGCTCACAGATTTTAGAGGTTTGAGTCCATAATCAGCTGGCTCCAAGGCAGGGCGGCACATGGCAGAGGGGCAACAGTTCATGGTGAAGGAAGACAGCAAAAACAGAGAGAAAGAGAGGAGAGAGGAGAGGGGAGAGGGGAGAGGGAGAGAGGGAGAGGAGAGGGAGAGAGAATCAGTTAATGGTGGCCAGAAGGTAGCAAAGCAACAAGAGGAGAGCAAAAGCAGTAAGACAGGGAGAGTAGACAAGCCTCTTCTGTACCTTATATTGTATCCAGTCTACCAGCATTAGAGCAGTGCCAGTCCAACAAATTATGTTCCCCTAGTATTCATTCTGATCCAGCAACCACCCACACTTAATCCCAGTACCCTTAATCCCAGCATCACACTCTCTAGACTCGGCCACTTCCAAAAAATCCCTATGACCACAGGAGGCTTTGGGGGAACATCTAGACACAAACCATAAGACTCTCATGTCAAGGTACAGATGACCAAGACATCTGCTGCTGACTTTGGTGCAGGAGTGAATGACCCTCCAGTCACTACCTTTGCAGAGCAAGATCAAAACTTTACACACTCAAGTCCAACTTTCATTGTGCAGGATACTAGAGCCTCAAGGCCGTACCATCAAACCTAGGGGTTTCCAATCTGGGCTCCATAATTAGAATCACCTAAGGAACTTTGAAAGGTAGTGATGTCCATTTCTCAACCTCAGACATTTTGACTGAACCTTTCTCAGGTATGAGCTGGGCACTGAAATGACTTTAAGTGCCCCTGGTGGCCATTGTGCAGTCAGGAGTTTGTGCCACAACTATGGGCATTCTCAAGATATCCCTCCTCCCTAATCCTGGCTTCTCTGATTATTCAATTTTTCTTTATCCCCAGAGTCCCTGTCTCAGCCCCTGTTCAAGCCTGGATCCTTATGCTCACAGTGAATGAATCAGCAGTCTATTGGATCTTAGAAATTGTTATGGGACAAATTATGTTCCCCTAGTATTCATGTGGAAGTCCTAACATCCACTAACTCAGTATGTGATTGTACTTAGAGATAGGATCTGTAAGAGGTAATTAAGGTAAAATGAGTTTGTGTGAGTGCACCCTAATCCAATATGAATAGTGTTCTTGTAAGAAGAGATCAGCGGGTACTAAGTCACGATTCCAAAGGAACAAGAAGTTCTGGTGTGCTATTTCACAGTACAGTGACTACAGGTAACAATAATGTATTATACAATTCAGATAAGTAGAAGAAAGGATTTAGAAAGTTCTCACTATCAAGAGATGATAAATGTTTCAGGAAATGAATATGTTTAATCCAATTTAAACATTGAGATATATATTTATATCTATCTATCTATCTATCTATCTATCTATCTATATTACATGGTATATACGTGGTATCCCATTAATACACACAATTTTCATTTTTTTTCTTTTTTGTAGTACTGAGGATCAATAAATTTTTTTTACATTTTAAAAGGAAAAAAGATTAGAACATAAATATATATAGAAGAAAAATCATTTACAGAGAGATACAGTTATCTATACCCCAGGGGAGAGGCCTCAGAAGAAATCCATCCTATCAATACCTTGATCTCAGACTTCCAGGTTGTAAGGAAGTAAATTTCTGTTACTTAAGTCACCCAGTTTGTGATACTTTATCTGGCAGTTCAAGCAGACTAAGAAATGCATTGTGAGTCGTAGTCCCTCACAATGAGTCTGTTAGAGTAAAGATTAGTCTTTAGTATCTGACAGAACATTTGCACAGACAGGAACATCACAAGAATATGAACTGTGTTAATTGAGCTTTAGGCATTGATATAAAATTTGATGAAACCCTTTTCATTTAAACTATAATTACAAACAATTGACTCTTTTGTGAACTTCAACACCTTAAAAAGCAGACAAAATATACAAATAGGTTTTTCAAACTACTTACCGTTTAACTTTAAACTATTTATATTAGTTAGTTTTCCTGTTACTGGGCACAATACTCAAGACCCACAACTTGAAAGAAGACAGGTTTAATTTGGCTCCCACATTAAGGGGATTCAGTCCACGGTTAGTTGACTCTAAGGCAGAAACATGGCAGAAGGGCATGGTAGAGCAAAGCTGGCTAGTTCATAGTTGCTGGGAAGCAGAGGAGAGGAAGCTTTTCAGGGAGAAAGGGTCAAAGGACAGGCACAGACCCCAACGTCACAGCTCCATAACCTACCTAGATATACCCAGAAATGTGCTCCACTTAATCCCCCAGGCTGTTCCCAAAGCCAATCAGATTGACACTCCACCCTAACCACTGCACTATTCTAATAGTAAATACTACATTTATAATATTTATTTTGACTTTGCTCCTTAAAGTTGTTTCATACTTTCCTGAGGATATGAATGAACTTATTTTGATTCCTTACTAATATTTTAGTTAATAATATGGTTTGTGTCTGGATGTCCCCCCAAAGCCTCATGCGGTCATAGGGGTGCAGACCTTTCAAAGATGACTGAATCTAGCGTTAGTGATTGGTTGAATGCCTAGTACTGGGATTGGCTGTATGAGTACAGCAGTCACCCTGTAGTTTGTATACAACATAAGGGAGGGAAAATGGCTTGCTCTAGCCTTTTGCCCACTTTTGCTCTTGTTGCTTTGCTCTCCCCTGCCACCTTGAAGTGCTGCCTCTCTGCCATGTGCCACTCTGCCTTGGAGCCAGCTGATTATGGACTGAAAACCCCACAAACTGTCAGCTAAATAAACCTTTCCTTCCTTAATTTTGGGTGTCAAGTATTTTGTCTCAGCAATGAGAGAAAAGTAACCAACACAACCCTTTAGGCAACATTCTTACCGGACACCAAATTTACTGAAGTTCTGGATTTATAACTATTTTTTGATTGAGATACAAAACCAATATTTTTCTTCTGAAGCAACATAAAGCATAACAATAGCTAGGGTGTTGAGCCTCTTTTTTGTATGATTTTGTTATAAGGTTACTTGTACTTTTTAAGGCCAGTCCTTTCTCTAGGTTTCAGTTTGCTGCCAGAACTGTTTGCCTTCAGAAATAATGCATTTTGAAGTCTCACTTTCTAAAAATTATGTAATTTCCCTATTTTGTGATAGATTGATTTGACCTACTAGTGTTGTAAACAACACATATGTTGTATTTCTTTATACATATGTATGTAATACATGTATTATCTATGTATTTTTATACACATGCGTACTTATATATGTATATATTTCATATACATATATATATGAATTCTTCTGTAAGGGAGATATTTTATTTTTCCCGTATTGCATTTATTTATTCAATTACTCATTAGTATAGCTTCACAACTCTTACAAAGAAATGGTATTGTGTTATCATATATATTTATAACACGTTACAGGATAACTATAGATAATAAAGTGGTTAATATAGTAGATTAATATATCCATCAACTTATGTAGTTACTTTTTTGTGACAAAGGTAGCTAAAATTCATCTGTGTAACAAAACACAATACAATTTTATGGGCTCCCATCTTCATGTTGCATATCTATGTCCATATTAGTGTTTTGTTACCAGTAGTGGACCTGGTAGAGTTGCCCTGCCTAGGAGTTGAGTGTATGTACCTTGCAACACCCTGTTGGATATTTAAAAAATTTATCACCTGGTAATACACTGATGAACCCTCTTGTATTTGAATATTGCAACTAATCCCTGGTGTTGGTACTCAGTTATTCTACATCTTCTGTTAACTCATTAATCAGAAGCTTGTATACCTTCATCAGTTCTACTTGTTTCAGTTAAAATATTTTGGCAGTCTTGGCCACCCATGCATGGTCTTTCATTTTGAGCAGATTAACTGAAAGAGATGGGAGGGTATCCTCTCTTCCTTGGCTGATTTTGAACACTTCTGGAGTGTGAGTCTAACAGCAAACTTTATGAGACCAGGCCAAGCTGAGCTGCTCTGGGGTAATGTGTAACAAAGCTTGAACTAAAGTTGGTTGAAGTCTCTTTTTGCCCTTGTAATGATAATGATGAAAACAAAAGTCTTTTCACTTCCTCAGACCCTGTGCTCTGATTTTGCATATATTATAAATGCTGTCTCATTTAATTTAGCCCTCAAAATAATCTTCTGAGCTAGGTATTGTGTATCCTTATTATATGGATCACGGAACTACAAGTTAGTGAGTTAGGTAATATTCGGCAAGTAGTATGGCAGGAATTTTAATCCAAAAGTATCTAACTAAATGCAAAAGCTCTTTTTACTAAGTAAACTTGGTCATTAGTAAAATATACATACTGAAAAGTGCATTTATCAAAAATGTACAGCTTGATGAGTTGTCACAAAGCAAATGGTTTGTATAATCACTAAGCGAATCAAGAAAGACAATGTTGCCAGCATTCCAGAAGCCTTTCTCATGTTCCCTCTTGGCCACCAACCCCTGCTGCCCCGAACTGGATACTACCATGGCTTCTAATGCCATATATTAGGTTTGTTTGAATTACTTTTATATAAACAATCTTACATTATATATACTTTCGTGAATTGCTTCTCCCACTAAACATTGTGGGATTCTTTCCTGATTTATTGTGCAGCAACAGTGCATTTATTTTTGTTACTGTGTAGTATTTCATTATCTGTATATAATGTAATTTATTTTTCATTCTACTATTGATGGGCACCCAGGCTCTTTTATAAATAATGCTGCTATGCACACTCTTTCCAAGGTATTTTGACACAAATATGTAAATATATTTTTGCTGTGTGTATGCCTACGGACAGAAAGGATAGGTCATAAGGTACAGGCATGTTTAGCTTTAGGAGATTCTATACACATTACTTCAATCAGCAGGTACATAGTATCAACATGACTATTAGTGAAGCTGGCTTTGATCACTTTGTAAGGTCATGTCTGTCAGTTTTTTCTTCTGTGAAGTTGCTGATTTTTCCCTTTCTGTTATGGCTTGTGTCTAGATGTCCCCTCAAAGCCTCATGTGGTCATAGATGGAATTTTGACAGAGGAGGCTGAATCCAGACTGTGTGACGCTGGAATTGATTCATGGTGCAGTGCTAGGATCAAGGGCACTAGGATTAAGGGTGAGCACTACCTGTCCTAAGTAGCCTTGATCAAGTAGAAGGAATAGAAAGAGCTGTGGTCATTCCTTGTTGTTTTCCTACCTTTTCTGCCCACTGTGAACTGTTTCTCTGCTACCATGCCACCCTGCCTTGGAGCCACTGATTATGGACTGAAACTTCTACGAACCATGAGTTAATAAATCTTTTCCCCTTTATCTTTGGGCGTCGGTTATTTTCTCTTAGAAAGATTCCTCAGACGCTTCATACTCTATTCATTAGAACCAAGGCACTAAGTTCAGCTCACATTCAAAGGAGAAAGGAATTAAGCTCTGCCTCCTAGAGGAAGAAACATGGGAAACTTTATATGCTCATGTTAAACAAAATATTCCAGGGGAGATATGTTGTGATCATGCAAACACACTGCTTTTCCTACAAGCTTTACCCAGTAATTTTAGCACTCATTAATGAGTCTTGTTTACAATAGTTATTATTATGGCGTTCTAAATTGGATTTCCTATTTCCTTCATTCCTTCTATGTTTAGTACTTATAATTCCTTTGTAAGAAAAATCTTTTCCTTCTACTTATGTATGTATGTCAGCACAAAGTTATGAATGTTTATTTGGGGGCTAATGTTCAATATTATTATTTAATTCCTTGCTCAAATTACTCACTTTAGTCACTGGAAGCTCTTTCTGTTGATTCCTGTGTACTTTTGACATACTTCACTGGTTTTTGTTGTTGGTGATGTTGTTGTTAATGTCCCTCTTCATCAGTTTTATTGAGTTATAATTCATAAGATTTATACACATGATAGACTTTCATGCTCATCACATCAAATCAGGAGGCACATGATATTGGTATCATCTTTTGACTATTCACAGAGTCCTACAACTGATTATAGAATATTCTACCACCCCAAAAGAAAACTCTTCTTTTGCTGTCATTCCTCAATCTCAGACCAAGCCAATCACTTATCTTTATCTCTATAGATTTTTTACTAGACACTTCCTTGCTTTCTAGCTGTAATATGCTCCAGACTTATATTGTATTTTACCTGACCTCCCTCTGCAAACAATCATTTCCTCAAGAAGCACTAACTCTGTTTGTTGGAGAATGATATTTAGAAACCAAGATCTGGTTCTAGGGTTGCTTGTTGCTACTTGAGTGCCATTGCTTCTAGCTTCTGTTAGTGGACAAAGGTAGGAAATAAACATATGTATACTAACCCATGTGTACACTTACATATGTTATTTCTGTTCTGCCTGTATACTGATACAAGTTCATGCTGATATCTGTGTCTCTCACTTGGTATACCAGGGTTCATTCAACTTTCCCACCTCGATAATATGTAACTCTGTCTGACACTGAGAAATATGATTCCCATTATTCACAATACATTTGCTTATTCAGTGTTCATGTACACATACATTGGGTTAATTAATGGTACTCGAAAATGTAAGTTCATGTCTTAGCCAATGAAACTGTGAATATAACTTTAATATGCAGAACTGGTCTTTACTGTCATAAGGATCTCAAAATTTTTATTCTAGGTAGTCTAACTGAGGCCTAAGTTCAGTGCAGTTGTCCTTTTAAAAGACACCCTGAGGAGATTCAGGCTGGGGATTGCAAAAGGCTATGCAAAGATACAGCAGAAACTGGAGTGATACAGATGCAAGTCAAGCTATAGTTAAGAGTCACCAGAAGCTGGAAGAGAAAAGAAAAAAAATCTTTCCTTAGGGATTTTAGAAAGACTATAGCCCAAGAAAATATCTTCCTTTTGAACTTCTACTTTTCAGGATGGTGAGAGAATATACTTTCTTGTTTTAAGCCACAAAATCTATGGCAATTTATTACAGCAGCCCCAGGAAACTAAAACAACATATTCAATAGTTTAGAATTTTTCATCACAGCCTTTTGAGAAACATATTTACCAAACAGAGTGCAATGTTTGTCACAGTTCATCTTATGTTTCAGTATCCAGTCAAAACACTGTTTCTCAAAACTCCCTGGGTCAGTTCCATGAGTACAGACCCTATTTTTTTTTATGGAGGAGGGAGGGGTCTTGGCCGAAGGGGTCTCACTTCTTTTATGTACCATCATTTTGAGATACATCATTGAACATATAAAAAAAGTTCTCTTTTCCTGATGAATAGTATTTTCCAAAAAGTTGTAGTTATTTCACATTTCCATTTTCAGTATAAGAGCTCCGGCTATAAGGAACAGAAATTAGAACTTTTTGATAAAGTTTTTTAAAAATCAATTTTTCTCATGTGGTTCATGGATTTTTGTTCTACTTAAGAATTCTTGGCTTAAATAAAAGTCAAAAAGATCTTTCTCGAAAAGATCTTAGCACTTATATTAAGATTTAGTATCCCTTATGAGTTAACTTTTTCAGCAAGTAAGATGTAAGGGGATAGGTAGGGTTTTTGTTTTGCCCTTCGTGTATAGATGCCCAATTGTTCCAGCAATTTTTTTTTTAAAGACTTGTACTAGTGAGCTTTCCCACTGTTGGGACAAATTACCTCACACCACAAGGAGAGGTTTATTACTTAGTTCATATCAGAACAGGGAAACGGTACCAGAGAAAAAGGTGCCAAGGACCATGTAGAGTACCTAAAGTATACCCAGAAGTGTGCTCTACTAATTCCCTAGGCAGTTTCCAAGTCAACCAGGTTGACAATTAAGCTTAAATGTTACAATTTTCTCCCCTGGACACACACATTTAATTACCTTGGCATCTAAGTTGAAGTTATTGATCACACATAAGTCTATTTCTGGATACCCTATTCTTTTCTGCCGACTTATATTTTAGCTTTGTGCAAATATTATCTATACTAATTCTTGAAAATATTCTCTAATTTCGTTTTTCAAGGTTCTCTAGTTTTTTCTTGGTGCTCCAAAATTTCTATGCAAATTTTAGAATAAGTTGATAATTTTCTGTCTCATGCAAACACAAATGTTGTTTTAAATTTTTACCTTTTGAAGTATGATGAAATATAGAAAAGTGTATCAATCATAAACCTGTAACTTCTTGGGTTTCCACAGAAATGTATATAACTGACACCCAGATCATGAAAACTGGGCTACACCAGCACCCTAGGGAACCCTTCAAATAATCTACCCCCAAAGGGTATTTATTTAGCTTCTTTTGCTAAAATGTATGAGGATCACCTATACTGTTGGAAAGTTTTGTTCATTGTATATGATCCTATTATGTGAATATAACCTACTTTACGCATCCATCCTACTACTGATAGGCATCTGGGTCATTTCCAGGTTGGGGCTTTTATGAATTGTGCTGTGACCAATCCCATATCCTTCAGGGGAAGATAAGGAAGCATTTTTACTTGGATTATACATAGGACTGGAACTGTGAGGTCTTAATGTTTGTGTTGTTTTCAATTTTTATTTTCTATTAGTACATATTTGCAGTACATAATTATTACATTCCTCACGGGGAGTTGCATGCACATAAAACATCACAATTATTTTTTCATTCCCTTCCTTCCCTCCTCCTTCCATCTCGATTCCCTTCCCACTTCCAAAAGATCAGTGTTTCCTATTCTTTATTCTTTATTTTGCTCTTTGTATGTTTTCTGTTTTAGTAGATAACACAATCAGCATTCCAAAATTATTATACTATTTTACCCTCCTAATAACAGTGTATGTATTGTTCTAGTTGATAAATTAATATTCTTTAATATTTGACATTCTGATAGGCATGCAGGGTACTGCACTGAGCTTAATAATTTTTTAAACTGTGGTAAAATATACATAAAGCTTACCATCTCAATTATTTTTAAGTTCAGCAGCATTGAGTTCATTCACATTATTGCACTACCTTTACCACCATCCATACACAGAATTCTCATCTTCTCAAACTGACATTCAGTAAACATTAGACAATAATGCCTACATTCCCCCTTTTCCCCAGCCCTCCATCTTTGTAATTTTGACTACTCTAAACAAGTGGAATCATCTAGTATTTGTCTTTTTGTGTCTGGATTATATCACTTTGCATAATTCATGAAGTACCATCCATGTCTTATGTTTATGTCAGAACTTCTTTCTTTTAAAGCTAAATAATATTGCATTATGTGCATATATATATATCTTTACGTTCATTTGTCATTGGACAGTTGGACTGCTTCCATCTTTCAGCTACTTTGCTATGAACATGTGTGCACAATATCTGAGTTCTTGCCTTTAACTCCTTTGGGTATACATCCAGAAGAGGAATTTCTGGACTATGTAGTAATTCTATTTTTAATTTTTTGAGGAACCACCATGTAGCTTTCCAGTATGGTGAGAAAAAAAAAGGGTTCCGATTTTCCACATCTTTGGTGGCACTTATTATTTTAAAAACAAGTCATCCTAATGAGTGTAAGATGTTACACTGTGCCATTAATTTCCCTTTTCCTCCTAATACAGCTGAATGTCCTCCTGTGGTTACTGACCTTGCAAACTCTTTTGCAAAGTGTCTATTCATGTCTTTGTCCACTCAGCTTACAAGCTGTCACTCTTTCTTATTGAAATTTACTTATGTATTCTCCAGTGTATGTATTATGAATGATTAATTTGTTAGACTTATGTTTTGCAAATATAGTCTCATTCTACAGGCTATATTCTAGTAGAAAGGGGAGTGTATGGCTTATGCTCTGTCCATGATTTTCAAAATCAAACTTCAGTCCCATTCATTTCTTAAGATTTAATAGCAAGTAGTCTTTTCTAGGAAATATCCTTTTATTACTTTTTTATAACTCAAGTCTCCATTAATTTTCTTTATGTTCTTTTAGGATACTTACTGTATAATATGTAATGCAATTCATTTGTATCCTTGTTTGTCTCTTTTATATCTTACAGCCAAGACCGTATCACTTAAGTACTTTATATGCATTACTTCCCCACCCTGACTTTAGATCAAAGGCAAAGACTTTGTTTGTAATATCTTTGGTATACACAAACATGTACAACAGTAGCAAGACCCCAATACCTGAAGTATGATTTGGAAAATGTTACTATTACAAGGAATATCTACTATCCACTAAGAACTAATATAAAATAAACTGTTCGAGTTATATTTTGTTAAAGAGGTCTTGAAAGCAAAGCCACAGAGTCCTTGAATAATCCCTACAACATAAAACACTTACTTTTGACCTATAATTGGTAAAATTATACTACTCTCATGCTTCTTCATGCTTTTAACTTGCTGTTATTTTCTTTGGTAAATGCATATCCATTTAAATGATAAGTCTGCATTGGCCTGAAACGGTAAGGTAGTATACGAGCATCTTGTTATAATTACCTACGTAAATTTCTCAATAAAGATGGGGTACTGCAGGTGGTGTGGGGGTAATATTCTTCACATATCAAATACTTCTAAACACTTCTATTTAATATTCACTTTAAAATAGTTTTTAAATTCAACACATTCATTGCACAACTTGTTCTTTCAGTTCTCCAATCATCAGTATGTTTGTGGACCCAGAAAGAACTTTTTCTGAAAACAGTATCTGAGCTTTTATGGAGAAAAAAATATTTTTTAAAAAACCTTATTGTAATACATTTTGGGGGAAATGACTACCTAATTAAATTAAATTTTACTGCTTATCTTCCTGGACTGAGATGAAGAAAAATTAGATGTGTTATCTCTTCATGGTGTTCCAATCGAATGCCTGCATTTCTCTGACAGTATATCAGATAACAAGACAACTCATGTTTTTATAGGCTTTCTGCCCTTCCCATTGGAATTCTACAACAAATATCTTTTAAGTCCAAGAGTAACTTTCTTCAAATGAAATGTACCATATGTTATTCTAGAATCCTCTTTCTGATTTGGTAAATCAGAGAAAAATGAGTCAAACCTCTTAGGGAATTCTCTATTAGCTAGGGTATTTAGGAAGGTACAAGAAACCCTTGAAGTCTCTTGGGCACTATTATATTACTACCACAAAACTGAAAGAGCAATTTACTATGATATGGTCAATTTAGACATTATTACAACAGCAATGTAATAAATATGAAGTATTTCCTCAAGTGCTTAACTCAGTATGGAGAAGCAACATTGAGTAAACAGAATGATTAAGGATCCAAGGTAGGTGGGAAAATGGGTGATCTGGTTAGGGCAGAGTTCGGGTATACTTACCAGGGGCTGGTTAATTATAAGCAAACTAGGAGTTCAGGGAGTAGGCAACCAAAGGCTAGTAAAGCCACTGGAGAAAACAGGCCCCTTCTGGCCTCCTGCTCTACAACACTTGCCAGTTACAAATGGCTGTTCTGCCACAACACTGAATCAATCACGAGCTAGACAAGAGGGAGGACAGGTTAACGGCAGAAAGGGTACACTTACTCAGCAGTCCTTCATGTCTCCATCTATACCTAGATAACAAGAAAAAATAGCTTTCTACGAATTAACTTCTGTTCTAGCTCATGGGCAATGAATCAGATTACCACCCTTGCTGGAATTAAATCAGATGTGTTATTACTATGAAAAAATGTGTAACTTTGTTAGCAAAGATGAATATATACTAGATTACCAAACCAGTCATTTCTATCATGTTTGAGTAATTGCATTAAGTAACATACTTTATATTTTATTTTATTAATTATTTATTTTGAGACAGGGTCTCCCTATATAGTCCAGGCTAGTCCTGAGCTCCCTTACGTAGCCCAGGCTGGCCTTGAACTCAGTGATCCACCTGCTTCAGCCTCCAAGTGCTGAGATTAAAGGCATGTGCCTGATCATACTTTATATTTTAAATCTTGCTGGTAGACAGTTTTCTAAAAATGTATTCATGTTTTCATTCCTTTGTAAGTTCACAACAAAGAGCATAACTAAGTTTTCTTTTGACTATTGTTTTTCAACTTACCTGACATTTCAATGAGAAAGGATAACTTATGAGACTGTCCATGCAGTGGAGTACTGAATTGAAAATGATAAATATATGGTAAAAGATTTTCATAAGAAATGATTTAAGAAATTAACATTTTCATAAAAAATGATTTAAGAAATTAGCAAAAACAAAAAAGACATTCAACTTTGATAGTGGGAACATGTGAAGTAAAACCTTAAGGAAATACTCTGCATCCAGCAAAAGGTTTAAATTTTTAAAAAGACATGATGTCAAGCATTGGTGAGAATGTGAGGCGACCAAAATCCCCATATAGAAATTAGAAAACTTCATAAACCTCTACCCCCCACCAAATAAAAAGAAAGAAATTTTGAGCATGAACTGGAGTTTCAGTTTGAACGCAGGCAGGAAGAATGAGGCTGGAGCACAAATGCCAAAAGCAGCTCTGTAAAGAAGCTGAACCAGATACTTCTGACTTCTGGGAGCATCACAGACAGGGACAAAGTAGCCCCAGATGGCTAAAATCACTGGACATACAGCAGAAATAGATGCAAATATCTTTGAAAGAAAATGTCTTCTATTCAGATTATTAGCATTTCCACATATTAAGATCAAGGAAATACGAATTAAAAATATAAGATCACCAAATATATAAGAAAGCAAGCCACTATATGTGAAAAGAAATAAAAATAATATACAGTCATTTACATATAAGAATTGTCAGGTAGACACAAAATACACAATAACTCAGTAAGAAATGTTTAAAGAAATGACATAAGAAACCACAAAGATGAGCATGTAATAAGAGACTACCAGGAACCAGAAAGATAAACATAATAAAAAAAAATGCAACTTGCAAAATAAAAGCAAATTTGCAGAACTACAAACAACAACAATAATAAAACAAACCATAACGTAGGGCTTTAATAGGTAAAATGCAATTGAAGAGTCAACTGGAATACACAGCTGAAGAAATTACCCAAAATGCAGTAAGAAGATGAAAAAACTGAAATAGGTAAGAGATACATAAAACAGAAGAAAGAGCACAAACGTATTTATTCTAATCCTTTGAAGAAGACGATAGAGAGAAATGAGAAAAATAGCTGAAGAGAATAATGTTGAATTTCCAGACATTACATCAGGCATGGTGGCACACACCTCTACTTCCTGCACTCTGGTAGGCTGAAGGAGGAGGACTGCAAGTTCAAGCCCAGCCTGGGGAACATAATGACTTAGTGAGAACCTATCCCCCTAAAAATTAATATTAAAAGCACTGGGAGTGTAGCTCAGTGCAAAAACACTAGCTCTGATCTATGAAGTAAAAACAATAATGAGGAAAACAGAATGAAACAGAAAAAGGAGACAACTAAAAGAATAGAAACCAGACAAGATTCATAACAGAACATACAAAAAGTTGGACTAATTTGTTCAAACAACTCCAAACACATGTCAACAATTACATTGAATGTAAATGAACTAAACTTGCCAATTAAAGGCTACATTGCTATATTAGATAAAATACCAAAATCCAGTTATGTAAAGTGTATAACAAATACATTAAAATGTAAGGACAGAGAAAATCTGAAATGAATTGGAAGGAGAGAAAATCTATGTAAGACAGACACCAACAGAAAGAGAACTGTGATAGATATTTTAATACTTGACAAAATAGATTTTAAGACAAAAAGCATTACTGGTGACAAAAGGGGCAAGTATTAATGATAAAAACTAAACTCAACAGACAGTACATACAGCAATTAAATTTCTCTTTTTTAACTAACCTTGAACTACAAAAAGAAAAAAATAGCTCTTAGGACAAAATGGACAAATCCAGAACTATAGGTATTTTTTGTTCTTTGCTGTAAAAAGTCATAAATAAAAAAGAGTAATACATCCAAAAAGATGACATTTGTATTAGCTTGTGGAATTACGGGTGATTTTTCTCTGCTTTCTAAATTTCCTTTGGTTGTTGTGATACTACTTTCATAATTAATTCACTTCTTCCAAAAATGAAGTATGGAGGTAAAGAAGTTTGGATAATTGAGGGTTTCGGTGGCTTTAGTTGATTACAGTTTTATAATTGGGTAATTATAGCCTATGACTTTAGTTTCTATTCCCATGTTTATCAAATTGAGTGCATTTTAAGTAGCATAACTTAATTTCTTATTGGAGTTTTGCTAAAATGTCAAATGATTTATTTATGGAATTAAAAAGCCCAGACACTACCTCACTTGTGGCTTGCCACTATTTGATTTGTTCAGTAAGAAGAGAATAATTTGGGGGAAAATCTACTCCAAATTTAAATAATTTGATTGTAAATAGCATATCATTCTGAATATTTGTAGCAACGAAAGATATACAACTTTTCTAGACTTCTGCCCAAATACTGCTGACCAGAAGATTGCTACTCTGAAAAAAAAAAAAAAAAAAAAAAAAAGGTCGGGCGTGGTGGCTCACGCCTGTAATCCCAGCACTCGGGAGATTGAGACAGGCGGATCATTGTGAGTTTGAGACCAGCCTGGGCTACAAGATTTTTTGCTCAAGCCCAGCCTGAACGGCATAGTGAGACCCTGTCTCAAAAAGACAAGGACTGGGGATTCAGCTCAGCAGCCTAAGCACCTGCCTAGCAAGTGTGAGGTTGTGAGTTCAATCCCCAGTACTGTGAAAAAAAAAAAAAAAAAAAGGAAAGAAAGATCCAAGTTTGTAATTCTTTTTCTCACATGGATATTCCCTTTGGACTTAAATTAACATATTGTCATTCCTAAAACTCAATAGTCTACCTCTATTTACACTTTTTGAAGCATGTATGATATGCAATAATTATTCAAATAGAACAGATCATTGTATATAAATGGAAAATAAAGTAGCATGCTAGAAAGCTGGGTCAAAGAAAGGTACAGGATGACTATCATAGTACTGAAAAGAGTCATGAACTCTGAATATATAAAACTCTAAACTGTGAAGTCTAGTTAATCTATTACACAGAATATACTTTTTAAGATATTTAAACTTTACTATTTGCAATTCCAGGAAAATTATACCACGTTGGAAAAATAAAACTAAAGCGCACCGTTATGTTTTAGAAAAAACGACAAATTCTAAATTTTCATGTTTTTACTCAACATTTTACAATCTCTTGAGATTTGAATTTCCAACATATTGTTTGTCTAAACCTTTCACACTTTAAAGCCAACAAGAGTATGAATGGAATGCAGTTATTTCAAACTCTGTGAGATGAAAATGATAATAAAGTCCACAAATAAATCTTAACTTCAGAGATCAATGCATAAAACCCAGTTTCTATACAGTTATTAACACTTTTCTTTCATTGACTTTTTTTTTTTTTTGGTGGTACTGGGGATTGGATCTAGGGCCTTTGCACTGAGCTATATCTCCAGTCCTTTTTTATTTAATTTACTTTGACACTGGATCTTGCTAAATTGCTAGGCAGGGCTCACGATGATTTTCCTCCTGCTTCAGCCTCACAGAGTGTTTAGTACCACTTTTTTTTTTCTCTCATCATGTTTTTACTGTTTCAGATTACTGGATTGTAACACACATAAACAAAGAGCACAAACTCTGAATATAAGCTTGATGAATTCTCAGGAAGTGAACATATCCAAGTTATCACCACAATACAACCATCACTAAGTTTTAAGGTGGTAACAGCTAAGAAGTAAGAATTAAAACGGCCAGCAACCGCCAAAGGCGTTTACCAAGCACGAGTAACTGTAGCCAAATCAAGTGGGAAAACCACACACATATTTTGTGCCTTCAGAGCATAAAATACAGGGTCTCATCTAATGGGCGCCTAAACCTGAACGTCTCTTGCTGTACTCCCTAACTCTCCCCATGAAGTAGTCCTACATCTCAAAGAAAGCACCAGAAAAAAATACAAAACTTCAGAACTAACTAGATTGTTTAGCAACGTTTCCTTTCCAGAGCTACATTCCTATCATTCTCCTACAAATCATGACCTTACACAGTAACTTTAAACTTTTCAGCGTTGAGGTGCTTTCCTGTTTCCCTCAATTGGCAGATTTCTTTGTTATCTTAAAATTTAAATCTTTGTTGTGAAGCATCTCCTAATTCCGTGTCTAGTGTTAAGTGCCTAGAAGTTATTAAAGACGGTAGCAGATCGGTCACAGGGGCTCCAGTCACCTGGTCAACACAAGCCTTTCCTAGGTCAGGGTCCTGAATTATTTTTAGCCTTGTAGATCAGAAATATCCTTATGTTGACTCAGTGAATCCTTTCCTACATTTGCAGTCTTTGTGTTTTCAGCGATGTCTTGGACCCAGTGGTAACTTTCCCGGTTTACCAACAGTTCACACAGGTCTCTACTCGTTTTGCTCGGAAATTATGAGCAATTTAGCCACGCATGGACCCGCAGCATTCAGGAGACTCTTCGGCAGAGGAATTCACGAAACGCGAGGCCTCTCGGATACAAACGAGGCAACAATGCAGAATCTGCAAAGCTCAGCAACGTTCCTGCGAGCGAGCCGCCGGTGCCAGCCCTGATTTCGGGAGCGCGCCAGCTGGCTAAGCGCTAAGGCCGAGGGGCAAAAGCAGTCCAGGCACCCGGGGTATCACAGAGGACGCCTCAGACGAGCCCGGGCGACCCCGCCACCAGCGGCTCCCACCACAAAGAGTCCGCGCTCGGCATCCCGTCACCAGGGCAACGCTGCAACCCGACACCGAGGCTCAGGATTCCGCATCCACGGCCACCCGGCGCTGAAGAAGAGTGCATCCCCGGCTGGCCGCGGAGACTCCGAGGCGTCCCTGCCTGCCGCCGCCGCCCCCGGGGCACCGAGCGCGAAGCCGGAGATGCGCTCTCCCCCGGCCCGCGTCCCGCCTCCGCCTCCGCCTCCCCCGGCCGCCCTGCCGCACCCGGCCGGCGCCTCGCGCACGTGGCGGCCGTGATTGTCCCGGGCCGTATCCCTCCGCGCCCCCGCCTGGGCTCCCCCGCCTTCCCGGGACCCTCGTGTCGGAGCGCCGCCGCGGAAGGATCGCACGCACGCTCGCGCGCACGGCCCGCCCGGCCGCGGAGAGCTGAGGGCGGCGCGGCGAGGAGCAGCTGCCGACGCCGGCGCAGCGCTTCGCAGTCTCCAGCCGCTGATCGTCAGCCCCGCGCCTGCGGCCGGCCGGGCGGCCGGGGCGAGCGCGCTCCGCGGCTCGTCCCTCAGCGCCGTCCCCGCGTCCTCCCTCCGCGGCTCCTCGGGGAGGGGGGCGGTCGGTGCCTGCGCAGAGCCGCCTCCTCCCCGCCCCCGCCCCGCCTCCCCCGTGCCGCCGCCGCCGCCTGCTGCCGCCGCCGCCGCCGCCGCTGCGCCTGCTGCTCCTCGCCGTCCCCGCTGCAGTGCGAAGGGCTCGAAGATGGCCGGGTGGCAGAGCTACGTGGATAACCTGATGTGCGATGGCTGCTGCCAGGAGGCCGCCATTGTCGGCTACTGCGACGCCAAATACGTCTGGGCAGCCACGGCCGGGGGCGTCTTCCAGAGCATTACGGTGAGGACCGGCGGCGGCCGGGACCGGCTTCCCGCATCCGAGCCGGGCTGCTGGCCGCCGGCGCCGCAGCGGGGGCGGGCACGGGGGCCGGGCCGGCAGGTGTGCGAGGAGGCGGCGGCCCCGAGGATGCGGTGCCGGGCGGGCCGGGAGGCCGAGGCCCGCGGACGCCCCCTGCCCGGGCCCGGAGGACGGGCGGGGGCGGCGGCCGGGTCCTTGCTTGCGGGCCGGGCCGAGTGGGGGAGGGTACGCGCTCCGGCCGGGGCGGCGGGGTCGCTTTCCCCCCGGTGCGTTTCCCCAGGTCCCCAGGAAGCCTTGAGGTTTGCTCTGCACGTCCCGGGGTGGCGGGTGGCGGGTGGCGGGGGTCTGGGGTCTGGGCCAGGGCGGGCCGGGCCGGGGTCCCCGGCGGCGGGCTGTCCCTGGCTTCGCGGACAGCGCAGGCTGTGGGAGGCGGCGGCCGCCCGGCCCCCGGGATTCTCGAAGCGACTTTGCGTAGGTTTGCCGGTGTCCAGGCCTTTGGGGCTTGCGAGAAATGTACGCCAACCACGTAGGTGGATTCGTGAATCTCGACTTCAGCTCTGGCTCTATAGGGTTTTTTTTTTTTTAATTCTCCAAGATGGCGAACTGCCATTGATTTCTTCTCCTATGGAGATTCATCGATATACCGTTATCCCCAGTTATGCAACATGCCTCTTAAAAGGGGTTGATTTTAGGGGGCTTTCAGTGGTCACAAAACGGGGTGGGGGACGCTTCTCCAAGTCTTTTCCTCTTTACTAATGGTAGTAAAGAAACTAATGCAGATTTATGCTTCATACTGCCTGATATTCTTGTGACTTGATGGTTTTGAGTTGGTTGCCACATGTCTGGGGAATATTTGACACGGAGCTTCCAGAACTGCTTATTGTTCTGCTTGTTTCTTCCCAAAGCTGTTTGTGAAATGTTTTAGTATGCACTATGAGACCATTCCCTTAATTTTTATCCTTACGTTCCGTTCCCATCAAACTCCCAACATTCATGTCCTCCCATTATGGGTGCTAATCATTCTTTTACTACCTGACATAGTTTAGTATTTCTAACTGTTGAACTTAGTCCTTGATACTTTAAGATCATCTGTACCTGCAGTGGACTACAGTTCTTACAGAGAATTGGCATCTGGTGATCAACTTTTTTTCTGCAGTCCTCCTGTCTTTGTGTGAGAGTTCCCGCTGTCTGGCTAGGAAGATTGCGGGAGTGTGCTTGGAAATGGCTGGGGCCTGCTATGACTCTGCAGTTCTGATGGGGGCGACGCCTTCCTTCTTATTCATGGAATGTTAGAATTCACGGTTTCTTCTTTCCGGTTCTGGTGGCTGAACCTGAGTTTCTTTCCCTGTCTCCCTCCATTTTCTCTCTCCTTTTACCATTGCCTACTGCAGTGCTGTAGAGAGAATCCGTTTTGCTTTTGCCCGGGGAGAAAACTGATTACTGAGATGGGAGGGGAAGAGAAGTTGGAGACAAAAAGGAGTAGTGGCTAGAAAAGTAGGAGGGAAATACAAACTTGGAAAGGCGCTGAGGTTTAAGGAACGAAATTCATATCATCAGGGATATTTCTAGTTATTCCATGAAGAGAAAACAGATCTGCTAAGCACAAGATTTATTTCAGGAGACTTTGAGCCAACTTTAAATGTGATGCAGCATGACTGACTGTAGTGTGACTGAGCAGGATAGACATGCTGTTGAGTTTATAGCTGAATCTTTACATAAGCACTCTCAAAAGCACCACCTGACTCAATGCAGTTTATAAATAACTCTTAAGTTTGTAGTTTGTCTAATGTCAAGTGTTCAGAGCCTTTGTGTAGACATGTTTTAGTTAGCAGACCACACAACTGTGAAAGCAATTAACTGATCTAAAGCATGTAAATAATGTAGATTTAGATAATCCTTTGGAAAGACCGAATCTTACTTTTATATTAGCAAAAATTTGTTGTCTTTTAGTGGTACTACAAACTCAGTGCAGTCTTGTGTTCTATCAAGCTCTGAAAGAATCAACTACAACTTAATGTTTTTCTTTTTCTTTTTCCTTTTGTTTGGGGGGAGACAGCCAATAGAAATAGACATGATTGTAGGAAAAGACCGGGAAGGTTTCTTTACCAACGGTTTGACTCTTGGTGCAAAGAAGTGTTCAGTGATCAGAGATAGTCTATATGTCGATGGTGACTGCACAATGGACATCCGGACAAAGAGTCAAGGTGGGGAGCCAACATACAATGTTGCCGTCGGGAGAGCTGGTAGAGGTAAGCAAGGTGTTTTTGTGATTAAAAGTTGCATGCCATAGTACAACTTAATAATCAGTTTAACATTTTGAATAGAAGTTAGTCCATAATGGCTGTTAAGGTAGTTTTCGTGAACTGCCCAGCACTGAAGGGAAGCACCGCTTCAGATTTACCTGCTTTACACTAGTTGCACATATGGCCTAGTGCCTTTTATCTTGACTTCATTCAGACGTAGAACAATGATATCAACTCTGCATTTTCAGCCTTAGCGAACTTCGTAAGTTCTCTTGAACTGCTTGATACATCAGATGATAATGGGGTGGTTTATAAGATTGTTAAATTTAAATCATTTATTTTTATCCTTCAGTCTTTGCGTTTGGATTTTTTCGTCTTGCTTAGGTTTTTAATCACTTCAGTATTCTTTGCAATAAAAAATTTAAGTTTTATTTTTTTTCTATTGGAAATATTGCTAGGAAAGAGGAATAATTAGATTATGGTTTTGGAGTAAGTTGTCAATTTACTAAAATACTTTCAAAGACTAAATATCTAATATGTGTATTTGAGAAATAGGAGATTACATTTAGTTTACATACTTGGGCCAGAAAATCTGATGTCAGCATTAGGAGAATTACTGCACCGACGAAGTCTCCTTTTTGCAAAAGAAACTTGAAATTGAGGTTTATTATGACATCTGATTGACCTATCAATATATTTAAATATGTTAACTTGTAAAAGTATTTTAGAAATAGGACTTCTGTAGCTTCATTTGGCAAAATTGGCACATCTGATTTTAAGAACAGCTCTACCATGTGAAGAAGGAACTTGAAGCTGTAGTTTCAGGCTCTGGTTTTACCAATTCCCTGTGAGTTTCGTAAAGGCCGCTTTTATTCTGGTGTGAGTTGACGTTTATGGACATTTGTGGGAAAATTAGATGACTTTGAAATACTAGACAAGTCTCTAAACATGAGCTGCTTCCAGAGATACATGTGCTAAAAATGCATTAACCACATGATGTGAAACCAGATTGAGATTTTCATGTTGTGGAGCACTACTGACATCTAGTGGCAATGAATATAAAATCTGACACACACGTACATACATTTGGGGATAGATTTTTAATTGCATCATAAAACAACCTGATACTGGAAACAGTAAACCTATATCAGGATTTTGGATAAAGTTAAAAACCACGATTTAAAATAGTTTTAACTTGGCCTTTTCTCAAATGCTGTTTAAATTTTATTTTCATTTTGCTTTGGAAGTAATCTCATTGGTAAGACTTAGCTTATGCTTATCAAGCGTGCTAAATTTGTAAATAATTACCTGAGAATTTGTAAAGAATTACCTGAGCTTAAAGTATATTTTTGGAACAAACAGTATATATATGTTACTTCAACCAAAATTTTTGCGCTAAAATTAAAGATAAATTATCACTTTTTTCCCCCATAGCAAACATAAAGATTGTATGGAACTTTGCTCCTGCATATATAGGGCTTCCAAAATGCAATCAACAGTTAAGTGTATTATTTTTAGTATATTACTAATTTTTAAGTTCTCCATTCTGGAGACCTAATTGACTTCAGTGCTTGACAGTTCATGGAAAACTAACTTAATGTTAACTTACATTAATCAGGGATCTGTCTGCTAAAACGTGTGACTTTCTTGATTAACACTTCTTTTGAAACACTTTTCTTCTTTCTCTTTCAGTCTTGGTCTTTGTAATGGGAAAAGAAGGGGTCCATGGAGGCGGATTGAATAAGAAGGCATACTCAATGGCAAAATACTTGAGAGACTCTGGGTTCTAGCTGCTAGGCAGACTGTTAAGTATTAGGGGAAAATTGCTCTTAAACTTTCCTAGCTGTAAGCTTAAGTCTTAATTCTGGAAACTTTATTAGCAATGCAGGGTGATGGGGTATGAACCTGTGTCTCCTTTGTATCCCTCTGTTGGTGGGGAAAGGTGTCTTTCTTTCTGCCCCCCTCCTTAAATAATTCTGTTCACTTTGTTTTGTTTCCTTGTGTACTCCAGCATTGGTTATAGTCATGGGAAAGGAAGGTGTCCACGGAGGCACACTTAACAAGAAAGCATATGAACTCGCTTTATACCTGAGGAGGTCTGATGTGTAAGCAGCCTCTCCCCATCTACCTAGCAACTGTCTTCATCACCACCCTAATTATGGTCACAGTGCTACCAGACTATAGATGGTAGCTAGTTTTCTTTACCTATTTTCTAATGTCATGATTCCTGTTTGCCCAATGGATCATTTGTATGTTAACCACTGTATGTAACCAACCTTTATCTGGCAACATAATTGCAGCACAATAATGATTTGCATGATACCTTGAAATTGGGGGGAGGGGGCATGCCAAGTTGGGCATCACTTTGTCTTAGCAATTAATGGGATATTGATTACTAAAATAAGTTAATATTAAGCAAGGTGCCGGTTGTACAATCTCTAATTTGATCAATGTCTTTTCAGCACTTTGAGCATTTACTTGGCTCATTTAGTCTTCCTTTTGTAGCGCATGGTTGGGAGGAAAAAGTGCATGCATCTTTCCTTCACTTTTCTCAACACTTTTTTTGCACTTAAGGTATTTGGTTTGCTTCTATTCTCTCTTCTTTTAATGCAGTGCCTGGTTTATTTAACCAATTAATTACCCCCTTTGTTGAACTATTGAGAGCTGCATAGTTTGCTTTTAGTATTGTGGTTGCACTTAACATTCTTTCATAGTCTCTAGGACATACGAAAAGTGCATCTGCAAAACAAGAGCAAAAGGCACTTCCTCCCATGACCTTACAGTAACCATACTGATTGAATCCCCAGGGACATTCCATCATGGCAACAGCTCAGATTTTTGTTCCTGTCTTTTTCTTTGCACACCAGTTCTACTCTTTAGCAAAGTTACAAAGGCTGCCATTATGGACATTAGGTACCCCAACATAACCATCTGGAGTGTGTCCAGTTTGTTCTTCATAGGACCAATTTTTATTTGCAGCTTGAGTTTTTATATGAAGTTGCATTACTGTGGACTTGGCTGTCTTGTGATGAATTTTTTTCATATGTATTCTGTGCCATACTATTGTTACAATGAACTGTTGCTATTGTGAGATGGATTTTAACTGACCTATTAAGGGTTTCTTTTGAATGGCACTACTTTAGGGACATTCTAGTATTTGCTTCTATTGTTTGGGCCTTGTGGATAATGTACAGATTTAAACAAATCTTGTTGCTGATTTGTCCATTTCTTTCCCTGCACTTTGTTACATCTGGGATACAGTCTAACTCATCTGATTTAATATGCATTTAAAAAAATGCCATAACTATTAAACACCTTGTTTACAGACAGATGAAATAAATTTATTCCAACCAAATAATCTAGACTCCTGTTTTTTATATAAATTGTCGGCTTACTGTTAAGTTGATTTTAGACACAAGCATAATATCAGTACATAGGAATTTTTTAATAGGCTTTGATCTGCTAAAAGTAGCACTTAGTTATTTTAGGCTTACATGAAGAAAACTGACTACTGCTAGAAAATATTTTCTTCTGTTGGTCTTTACATGTGAAATCATGAAATGTAATGAACAGTAAGAGGCCCTAATACCAAGATGGGTTTCTGTACTGTTGTGGATTCGTCAGCGTTGAACTGTCATATGACTTTAGATTTGGAGTCTGTGTTGGCACACTTAGGTCACCCTGCTGGGATCACACACCCATGTAAGAGCAGAAGACTTTGCTTAGGTAGCATTGAAGAGTACTTGGAAGCTTTTACACATCCTGGCTTTTGGAGTAACATGTTGATCATGACTAAATAGTTTAATACTAGTGTTCATAAATTTCTTAGTAGAGTATTAAAGTTTACTAAATGTAAATATGTAAGTTTAGGGCTGTTTATGCAAATCATTGGTACCATGAACTGTCAAGAAGAAACTTAGAACTGGTTGCAATACAGATTCTGAACTTGAGTTCCTAAGAGGTGGAAGCCCAGGAAAGCCCTTTTTAGAAACGATCACCAGGTCAGTCTGGTTCGTATTAAGCGGTCTGCATGCTTGAGAGAGTGGATTAGGGAATAGGAATCACTCTTTACTTAATATACACTGGCCATAAAAGTAGTTTTCTTTGACAGGTGGTCAGATGTTCTATTTGATTGTACAAATAGGATATTAAACTCTTAAGATACGAGATTTGGGGCTACTTTATTTGAACATATTCTAGAAACTCAGACTAGAAAATTGGTATCAGCTTTTTGTCCTGTTAAAAGGTTTGTGTTGAGGACAAAAGGTTGGGCAAATGAAAATTGATTGATTAGGTTATAATTTGCAATTTTGCAGTAATAAGACATTCACATAATGAACTATTAAGCTGATAATTATGCAATGACCAAAATGGGAAACCTTTAAACAAGTGAGCTTTTTGGTAAGAGGGATGTACGTTGAGAGTTGGGTAGAGGAGTAGAAGATTGTAGAGGGTTACTGTATCACCAAAATACAGTGAAAGTAATCATTGAGACATTT
>RJWT010007759.1:0-27189 GCA_004365215.1 Cuniculus paca | reverse complement strand
TTCATAGTACAGGGCTTTTAAGTGCAAAGGTTATCGCTCGCTAAAACTTTCAAACAATGTAGACAACTCATGGTGAGTTTGTATTGAAAAGATGAGTAGGTTTTTAAGTTTAGAATTGTTATGGTTTTTTTTTTTTTTTTTGAAGCACCAGGGATTAAACTCACGACCTCTTGCTTGCCAGGCAGGAGCTTAGGCCACTGAGCTAGATCCCCAGTCTTCGTCTTTTTGAGACAGGGTCTCACTATGACATTCAGGCTGGCCTTGAGCTCACTTTGTATCCCAGGCTGGTCTCGAACTCACAATGATCCTCCTGTCTCAGCCTCCCAAATGCTGGGATTACAGGCGTGAGCCACCATGCCCAGCTGGATTGTTATGGTTTTAAGAATTTTTCTAATGTAGAATGTTTTTAAAGGTTCTATGTTCTTTATCCTAAAATCTAATAATTTATTGACCCAGAAATTATCAGTGAAAAGAGTATGATTTTAAATGATTAGATTTTCTCTTAAAGCAGAAAAATGAAGATTTTTCACAGAAATGAGGATGTGTAGTCTTTTTACAAGACTGAAGATAGCCATTAATGCTCCTTTTCAAGTTACTTGCATTTTCGAATATTGTTAAAACAGGAGATGGGTGCCTGCCTGTAATCCCATCACTCAGGAGGCTGAGGTAGGAGGACCCTGTGTCCAAAGCTAGCCTCAGCTACAGAAGAAGTTCAGCCTGAATTATGTAGTGATTGTCTGTCTCAAACAACAAAGCAAAACAAGACAAAAACAAACAACACAAAAAACCAGGACAAAAGCAATTAAATCTTTGATTCATCCAAGAAATATTTATTGAGTACTTATGATGAATAGGCATTTGAGTTAAAAATAGATAAAGTATGATCAGGGTTTGGATCCTTGGTAGACAGCCTGTTTCCCCCCTTTTGTAGCAAGGGACAAAGGGGGTGTTCAGTAAACTCTTATTTCCCTTTCAATTCCATAGATGCATGCCAAAGCACATTACATCACCGGGATGGTGTTTTGTTATGCTCACACATATTTTGTAAATTTTGTAAAGTAACATATTTTGTAAATTTTGTCTCTTTCTGAAAACACAGCAATTCATTAAAAAGGGAAAAAAGGAAGGAAAGAGAAGGATTCTAGCCTTTTGGCTTGTGGGCCAGGACCCAGAGCAATGACCACAGGGTGGTAAATACCCTGTTTACCTTCCTCTGCCTGAGAAGAGCACATCTCTGAAATGGCCCAGGCAAAGACTTAAGGCAGAAGCAAAACCTGGCTGTGAGTGGCACAGGCTGGCATAGGGAACATGGTCGCCTGAGAGGAAGGGAGTGGGCGACACAGCTGGAGCTCGGCGTGGGGTGGAGGGTGCTGCCACCCCTGCTGCCCTCTCCCTTCCTCATCCTTCCCCCTCGGAAGCCTGCAGTTTCTCAGAGGGGTGCCCAGATATTCAAGTGACAACTGTCCCTCCCCAGTCCCAAAGCCACTGTCATGCTTTTCCCCATGCTCCCAACTGAGGCTGCAGGAAGTTTTGTGTGCCTGTGTCACTGTCACCGGTCCCACCTCCTGCCCTGTGTCAGCACTGAGGGGAGGATGGGAGCTATTTTCTATCCCTGACCACCTGATAAACACCTGGTGGAGGAACAGAAGGGGACGCAACACTTTGTTTGGAGAGTTCAAGAGCAAAGAGATTATGAATAATAAAATAGTTCACTAAACCGATAGCAAAATAAGCAGGCTTTGGGGTTCCCTGTTTCTACCTCATCGTTTGCAAAAATATAAACACAAAAATCTTCATGGTCCCCAGCTTCCCCCTAGTCTTCCATGAGGCTGCAGCAGCACGCACCTGCTCTCATGTTTTGGAGCCCCTTGCGCACCTTTGCCTGGGTTTTGAGGCTCTGTTGTGTCTCAGATTGTAGTCAGGAAAGTTTTCCACAGCGCTTGGAAAACAGGAAGTTGGTATCTTTGGGGACTGTGAATCAGTGTAGGTGGAAAACCCCTTCCCTCGACTCTCCGTACTCTCTAAACTACTGCTGCCCCAGAAGACGATAGAGGTAGGAGATTCTTCTGATGTTCCATGGAGCTCAGGTAGATAGTGGCGTCTGTTGTGTAACATTGGGGAATGGGAGCAAGGATGCGACATCAGGTGATTTCAGTTTTGTCACCATGTGAAGCTCATAGAATGCACTGATGTAGACTAAGGTGCCATGACATTTGTCACCTGGTGATGTAATCTTATGGGAGCACCACGGGATGTGGTCTGTGGTTGACTGAAATGCGGTTAAGAGGCAAGTGGGAGTAAGCATTTGATCCCAACGCCAGCACACTGATACCTTATTTGGCCTCGCAGTTTTCCCGGAGTGAGGCGAAGCAGTGACAAAGTTAGAGTTAGAAACAAACAAACAAAGCTGCTTTTGCACTACTGGGGACTGAGCCCAGGGCCTTGTACTGAGCCAAAACCCCAGCTCCCTTTGTAGAGACCGGGTCTCGATAAGACAATGAGTTGCCCCGGCTGGGATCCAATCCCAGTGTGCTGGGATCATGGATTTGGGCCACCGCACCCAGCTAAAAACTAGGTTTCTCATTTTCACCTGGTTGAGCTATCTGAGAGGCTTTTTGTTTTTTGTTTTTTTTTGTTTTTTTTTTGCTTTTTTTTTAATTTTAAGGAGAGTAGAACAAAACAAAACAGAACAAAACAAAGCAAAAGAAAACAGAATAGAGTCAAACATAATATAGCATTTCAAAACAGAACACTGCAAGCTATACAGGTTTTCAAAACATAACAACAGGAGATTAACAATGGTTACCCTAGTGTCTCTTGCTTTCTTCAAAATGGTTGTTCATACCTTTACAGACAATAAACTCAAACAAAACAAAGTAATATAAAACCAGATAAAACAAAAGAGCATTACAGGCCTTCGAGTCAGACAACAAGAAACCAGCAATGGCTACCGTAGTGTCTCATTTTTCAAAAGAACTGTTCCTATCTTCTCACATATTGCATTCAAATAGTAGGAAAGGGACTTAAACCAATCAAATCAAAGAATAAAAGCTCTATTGGACTTCAGACCCATTTCTCCATATTTATGGGGAATTTTGTATCTTATTGAGTCTTTCAGTTTCTTACACTAGAGAGACAATGCGGTGTTTACACGTGTGTTTGGTTTATTTCACTTATGAGTATGGTCTCAAGACGCATCCATTTACCTATGAAAAGAGGCTTTTTATTTTCCAATGTAATAGCCTAATCACACTTTTTCATTTGGTTTCTCCCTGCCTTGAGCTTATTCTTCTTTCTGTTCTAAGCACTAAACTTCTGACTTCTTCACTTCCCCATCTATCACTTTTTCTTGCCTTCTGGCTCCCATTCCTCATCTCTCAGTAGTCATCTATTTTCAGCCTTTTATGCCTTGACACAGTCACAAATTCTCTTTGGCCAACAACACTTCAAGCATGGATACAGCCCGGTAAGATTTTGTGTTCTCATGTTGAGTACAGACCAGGCCCTCAGCTGTGTTCTCTTTATATTAAAACAGAACAACACACAAGTGCACTAAGAGAAGTCAGCATGAGGAGCAGAAACCAGAGCTTAGCTTTGTCAACATGATTATTTTTGAGTTTAGCTATGCTAAGATGATTCTTTATAAAGGGGTGAAATAAACCTATGATTTTTTTCAATTAAGGTGGAGAACAGGAAGATTCTTTCTTCTGGGTCAGGCAATAAAATGAAAAAGTAGACATGGAGTTTAATGATCCATCTCTTTGATAGTTTTTCATAGATTCTCTATTAATCCTTAGTAAGATATGTGGCTCAGTGGTTACAGCCTGGACCATAGGGGCAGCTAAAGCTGGGTTTGTCCCCCGACCTTGGCACTCATCAGTGACCTTAAGAAACAAACAGTATTGAAGCCACAGTTTTCTCATCTATGTTGTGACTGTAATTATGCCTACCTTGTAGGGCTGTTGTGAGAATTCAAAGAGATAATTTAATAAAATCAGGACTCAGCACTGCCAGGTTCAGTCATTATTAGTCACCCTCTTCCTTATATTCATAAATGACAATGGTTCTGTGTGTGGGGGTGGGAGGGTGCTCATCTCCTCTATTGTTGCCTATGTTGGGGTGTGACACCCCCCCAACCCCCACCACCTCAGTGGCTGTGCTTCTTTGAGATTTCTTTAAGGGGGGAAGAGAGGATGAGTGGGCATGCATCTGATTAGGTACTGCTCAGGGAACTCGGCTGGGTTCCAGGCCACACAATGGTCACAGGGACATTGGACACTCAAATAATACAAGGCCACATGGCATGAACAGAAGGGAAATAAAACCTGTTACAGCAATCCTCAGGGGGATTGTAACACGTGTTTCCACACTTATTTATAGAAGCTCATTCCACTGCTATCACAGAGAACTTCTGATAGTCCCTATTTATTTCTGGGAAAAAAATCTCTGGAATAAAATTTTTAAAATAGGGAGTACTTTACTAACGATGCCAGGGGTAGTGGGATGTGAGCAGAAATGATGTAAACAAAGTGTTTTCCCTCCAGAAATATTGCTGTGGATTTGTATGTTCCCTGGTAATTATTGCCGTGAGACATAGGTCAAATAATTTTGTGATAAAATAAATAGGAAAACTATTCATCAAAATGAGGTATGAGAAAATTAGCATAGCTCTTACAGTTAGGCCATGGTCAGGACTTGTATTTGGGGGGAAAAAATATAGAGTGGATGTTTCCTGTGAATACGGTATGTAAATGAGGGATTCTGACACCGAGTTCCCGCTTCTGTGAGACTCGGTGTCTGTGCTGTGGATTTCCCAAGGCACTGGGCAGCTGATACCTGCTTTTGATGTCAGTGGTTATAACTAAACTCATCTAGGCTTTCGTTGAGGCAAAGAGAATTTTTAGGTTATTTGTTTATTTTTGTACTGTAGTTTTTACACTTGATCTTAGGCAAAAGGTTGAGAAGTGATGTGCCGTAGTTTTTAGAAACTCATCTGTAGCTATTGCTCCTTTTCCATCCTAAAGGAGACCCCCTGTCAATGGCATATCAGCCCTGAGATGTGCTTTGGGGAAAACACTGTGGCTAAGTGGTGGGGTTGGACACCGCTTAATGAGCAGTAGGATTTGGGGCAAGTTATTTAACCTCTGTGAACTTTGGTTTTTTTAGTTACTAAGAAGGGATCATTGAAAGGATTACATGAAATCATGTCTATATATTACGGCAAAAGCTATGTTTTGAAACAGAGACCATAAAATACAGTGGCTTAGATAAAAGCAGCTCATTTTTCTCATCTGAGCTGTCCACAGGGTTGCTCCAGGACCTGGGCATCTTCATCTGCTGCTCCATCTACCAGTTTTCTGTCCACACTGGGCGTCCATTCAGGATAGGGGTAACAGGCAAAGACAGGGAAAGTGGCTTGTCTCTACAGCCTGAGCAGACAGAGGAGTTGCATGTATCTTTTCTGCTCCCATTCTATTGCCACAAGCCCCACCTCACTCCTGTGGCCATACCTGGTTGCAGAGAAGACAGAAATGTCCTCTATGTGTCCAAGACAAAAAAGAAGGATGAATGTTTGGGAAACTTCTAACAATCTATCCTCATATGTAGCACATTGCTTAAAATAAATACTGTTATTTTCATGAATTATCTTTAGTGTGTGTTCTTTGAATACATTTCCTTGGCTGGAACATTGCCTGGGACATAAATAGATGCTCAATATTTTTCAAGTGAGAAATAGAGGAGATAGTAACAAATTGTTTTCTCTTCGTAAGACTTTTTATGGATGTCTCCAGAACAGCTTCACTTTTCTCTCTTTTGTCCGGTAGTAGAGGGATCTGTGAAGAGGATACTTGGCAGCTAAGTATCCTCAGCTTTCCTGCATAACCTCATCAGCCATCAACTGTCTTTATAAGCTGTCTCCAAATACAGCAGATGCTTGGAAAAGCAGGGTTTCCCCCTTCTCCTCCTCCTCTTTCTCCTCCCCTCCTTCTCCTCCTCCTTCTCCTTTTTCTTCCATACTGGGGATTGAACCCAGGGCCTGCACACTCAGCTACATCCCCAGGTCCCTCCCTCCCTTTTTTTGAGACTGGATCTTGTTCAGTTATTAAGTTGCTCAACATGCGTTCAAGCAAGCTAGACACTACCCCATGGAGAAGCAGTTTTGAATGTATAAATATTTCTGCTTCAGAATGTAAGGACGAATTGGTCTAAGATGTTTGGCAGGCTATGATTTCTTTCCTGTGTTATAAATAAAAACTGAAATGAACTTTCATATATCCATTTTTTAATGCATTTAGATGTCTAGAATTGGCTCTTGCCTTTCAATGTCTCCTCGTTCTAGCAGACTTCAAAGGTATGAGCAGATTTTCCCTGGAAGAAAGATACAAGAGAAGTCCTTCCTGATGTTTTGAGTCAGTCTGTGTGGATTGACCATTTTGAAATCATAGACCTCCTTCCTTCAAGGTCATTAATGGTTACCCAGCTATGTTATGATCCCCAACACTGTTGTCCTAGCCTCTAATAAAGTTGGCTCTACTAGAGATGACTTTGATTATTAGATACTCATTTGTTCACATCACGCTAAAATCTCTTCCACTGTATCAACCTATTTTACAAATTTCTATTCTCTGGAGCCACCTTTCATGGGCAGCTCTTTCTCTCGGCAGTGGGCAGCAATACTGAGAATATAAGCAACCTTATGCTAATAGGGTAGTGCTATTTTCACTGCCCAGCACTTTGGGTTAACGACATGCTTGTGGTAGGAGATGACTGCAATCACATGTGTGAAAAGGAAATAAGCTGTGATGTTAGGCATGGAGTGGATGAACATACTGGGGGACACTAGATTATTCCACTCTGGCCCTACTATGACATCTACAGTCCAGGTCAAGTGACAAATGGGGTGTGCTATGGCTTAGATCTTGAACGTCCCCCAAAGTTCACATGTTAAAGCCTTGGTCCCCAGCATGGGGCTTTGCGGGTGATGATACCCTTAGGTTTGGCTTTGCTGGGTGTTCCTGCCAGGGCGTGCTTCCTCACCACATGCCGAGAACAGTGGGGTCAATTGATTGTAGATGATGCTCCTAAACTGCGGGCTAAAATCAACCTTTACTAAGTTAATTATCTCAGGTATTTTCTTAAGTGATGGAGAGCTGGCTAACCTGAAGAGCAATGTGTCAGAGTTGAGGACGTTTAATTCTTGTGGCTGTCCTTTGCAGGGCCCGCTCTTGGAAACAACCGAGTCTCTGCCTTGCCCTTATGCTCAGCATAGAGGTGCACCTGGCAGTGAGCACGATGGGACTGGAGCACACTTCACCTCACAGTCATCCCAGAAGATGTGCTGTACTGGGCAAAGGTGGCAGTTGGGGGATCTCGGAGTGTGGTTGTAGTTTGCCAGCTGCTGCGGGGGCCCAGCACGCCTGAAAGCTGAGAGACAGGAATGAGCCTCCCATGCCCGAGGGGGAAGTTGTCCGTGTAGTTGGTGCTCAGCAGGTGTGGGAAGGACTGGTGTGAGGCGGGGAAGGTAGGGAGAGGCTGTGTCTGGAGAGACCTCGATGCCCTGTTGGGGGATGTTTCCCCCATGGTACTAGGCAAGAAAGGACCGTCACTGAGGGTTGTTGGGCAGGGAGCAGGCTCCAGAGTGCAAGGACTGGGTTGGCCGGGTTATGCGGTGAGGTTTGTCATGACTTGTTGCAGGAGTCCAGACTGGCTCTGTTGCAGGGTTTCAGAGAAGAAATACCAAAGGCCTGACCTAAACCTCCAGGGCAGGAGAGGTGTGGACTGCAGAGAGAAGCAGGAAGGGACCGGCTGTGAGGCCCGGTGGGCAGCAGGAGAGGCCCACGGTGGTGGAGAGTCTCAGAGGCTTTCATTCCTCTACTGGCATGGTGGGAAGTCCCAGCCTCGGCACAGCCCACTGTGCAGGCTTTGTCCTCAGAGAGGAAGCTGCCCAAGGCCACCAAGGATCGGAGAGGCCACCGGAGAAGTGGGTAACTCTGTCGAGCTGAAGAGTGAAGACACTAATCCCATTGCCACACGTCTCACATCTCTCCTTGGCTCTTTCTGGCTAACAGGGTCTAAAGAGTCTCAGACTTGACCCAGTGGCCCAGGGAGCCCGGCTGGAGGTGCCGCAAACCTCCTGGGGAAGCCTTAGGTCTGATCTGTGCTGGCATCAGCTGAGGAGAGGAGTGTGGTGGGCCTGGCCCTGGGTGGCTCAGGCACTCACTTCAGGGATACTCAGCAATTAGTCTAATTACAGACTCCTTTGTCCCTATCCTAGCAACACACACACACACACACACACACAGCAAAGCTTTTCCACAAACAACACCACAATCGCAGCCTGACACCAGTCACTGAGTTACTAATTCCTAACTTAACATAAAACAAATGCCTTTGTGAAATGGTTAAAGAATTGCAAGAATATTTATTTTGAGTGACTAAACTATACACTTCCTGTTCAGTGTTAAAGAAAATTGGTCTTTATTATTCCAGGGAAATGTCAAGATCACTAAGTGTTGTAGCATTTTGACCTGTGTTATGTTGAAACAAAGTCTCCACATGTTTCTCATAAAAATATACATCAGAGATGGCTTCAAACTGAATGTCAAACTTAATTAAAGGTACAAACCTCCTCCAAGTTATTTTGAATATCAAATATAACAATCAAACGCATATCAGCTTGGGCCATGCTTCTCTCTGGGGATGTCTCATGTCGGTGGATTTAGCGACTTGCTGGATATTAGCCTAAGTACCTGCCTCTGCTCTCCTCACCACGACCCCTGCGGGCTGTCGGGCTGGCTGCTCTTTGGAGAAATTTTCCACAAATCTTCTAAAAATATAGATAACTAACCACTTTAACAAAAAGTGTTTTAAATATCTACGTTCATCTTTCTTGATCTGTATGATTTTATATATATATATATATATATATATATATACACACACACACATGTATCTTTAAACTTCCCTGCATGTAAATTATAGTCCAATTAAATGTGAACCATGTTTTCGCAGTTCATGTTATATCAGCAGAACAATTTTAAAAGTCGACAACACAGATAGGTTTCATAGGTCACTATTTAGTTGCTTAAAAATAGCTCCATGACCTAGCAGCCCTTCAGCTCAGGGATCTGAGCTTTTCATATGATCCTAAGAGAATTCAGAGTCTGCTTGGTGAAGTGCTAATTCTTCTTGCTTGTCTCAACCCAGGGTAAGGATGGGAAGGATGGGCCTCAAAGCCCCTATAGGACTGGGCTTCTCTGTTTCATAAGCATTAAGTGTTTTATGGCTTTTGCAATTTTTTTTAAAGTACAAGTTTTATGTATTTCCAAAGAGGATTCTACAGTGATTTTAATGGTTTACACTTCTCCAAAGAGTTCACGGTACTGAAAGAGGTTACTTCCTAGAACACGGGCATCCTACATTTTAGGGTTAAGCTACTGAGAGTATAAAGGCTTTAATGTCTCCAAGTTTTTGATAAACACCTGTACGCTTCGTGGTGTACTGTGGCTTGATTTCCTCTAGTATCTGTACCTTTTGAAGCAAGTCTGAAGTGTCATGCTGGTTTAGAGACAGAATGGCATGGGATTTAAAAGCACTGATCCTGGGTCAAACTGCCTGGATTTGTATCCCCGCTTCTGGGCTGTGGGCGTAGTTCAGTGGCAGAGTCTTTCCCTGGCTTTCATGAGATGCTGCCCTGGGTTTGATCTCCTGCAACACAAAAACAAAATCACCAAAAAACATATCCTTGCTCCTTCCCTGGCTAGCATATGAGTAAGATGTGGATAATATCTCATGAAGCTGTTCCGAGGACCAAGAGAGTACAATGCTTAAAAAAGTTATTAGGACATCATTTGGTTGATAAAAAAAGTTAGAAACTATTAAGACTTTTCTGCCAATCAGTTGCAACAGTAAATGACAAAATGCTTCCTTTCATGAATGAAACTGAGGCTCAGATTGTGTTTAATGCTTTGGGTATCCAGTGAAGGATGACAGACTGCTCTACACAATGTCTACAGAGGAGAAAGTATCCATGCTTAGCAAATTCTTTTGATTCCATTCCTAGTTAAATATTTAATTACTTAGAACTTTTAGTATCCAATGAAAGAAGGACAAAAGACTTTTAAAAATTATCAGGCTGGGCATATCAATATTTATTGAAATACTGAAAAAAAACTTCCATTTTGTTGAGAAATTCCTGGCAAGAACTGACATGACAATGTTTTTCACTGATACAGTAAGAAAATGTCAATGCGTAACTGACTTCACACTCTAAACATCGTAATATAAATATCCAGACATGACTGATTGTCTGTTAACGAACATAGACCAACTATAGTAAACCAAGCTAAGCCAAAAACCTTTATATTTGAGTCTGCTTGTACTAATAAGTCCTGTGATTGATAAGGCAGTTGGCTAAGTCAATGTCTGGTTACAAACTGGTTAACAATTCACATCAGAAGAATTCACTGGCCCATTTTGGAAGGGCCACAGGCTGCTGTCGCACTCTCTTGTTTATCAGCTTCTTCTGCCCTTGGTTTCACCAGCAGTAGGAAGGGGACTGTGTTGCCTGACTTGCAAACCACCCTCGAGGCATAAGCCACCTGGTGAACAACATACCAATGTCAGACATTTTTCAGGTTTAATTTCAGTGAGGAGTACTGTACATGTAAGGTAAAAAAAAACAGATTTTAAGAATCCACATATCTGGCACTTTTGCCATATTAAAGACCCTCCCATAACTATTCTTTTAAGCGCCAAATCTCCTCCCCCAGATGCTCCACATTCACGATGGAGCCTTTTCATTAGCCATTGACTGCACCATTCCTCTCCACCTGCCATTAGCCAGCTCGGTCTTTAACTAAGGGAAGTAATGCTGCTGCTGTTCTTTAATGTTTCGGATCTGAGCTCTGATCAGTGATTTTTTTCATTGCCCTTTGAATCATGAAGACAACACAGGTGACTGAGACCTGGCACAAGTCGATGCCCAGCTTGGTTAGGGTGTACCCTTCATGTGGATGAGCAGAGGTGATTAACAAGAATAATAAAATAATCTTCTTTGTACACGCTGAAGTAATAACTAATATCTTTGGTATACAACTTACAATACTTGAAAGGAAAACCAGGTAAGACTCCACCTTGTTAAATTTACTTGAAAACAGAGGAAGCTACAAGTCACATAATTTACAATCGATATTAAATAAGCTACAGTAAGAATTATAATTATGAAGATTTACAGACATTTAATCAAGTGGATGATTTTAATTCATTAAGAGCCTTCTATGTCCCTGAACTAAGTTCCACTAACTTGAAGACATGCTACAGTAAACACATATATTTGGTTTCTTCAGTCTTGGCTATCTCTTACACAAAGGTGAAACCAGGGTACAATAAATTAGCATCATAATTGTCTACAGTTGAAACTATGATATACAATATAAATAAACTATTCAAAAGCCAGAAACATTAATGAAAAAAATTAAGGGACTAGGAGATACTTTTATTTTTTACAGTTTTTACAAGTGATTGTGCTGCCGAGAATCTCAAAAAATTAAAGTCTAAATGAGATACCTGTTTTTGATTTTAGTGTCTCACGACATACAATAATTAAGTACTGTTAAAAATAATTACCAATCAGAAAAATAACATTAAAGAAATTACTGCTTTTGCTCTTTTGTAATATTGCAGTCCCCCCCACCCCTCTCAGGACCTAAAGAATGTAAACACTATATTTTTATTTGACTTTAAAGTATTAATACTTTATTTTAAACAAATGTTGATCCACATCTGTACAGCTACCTTTTAGAATCATGAAATAAGGCAAGACTTTCATACCTGTGGCATTACATGTTAATAATACTGACAGCGTTCTTCGAAGAGTTTGTTTGCAATTCTTTGTCCTCCAATGTTTGTTCTAGAGCAGACTTTGGCCTATGACTTAAAGGATCAGTATCACTCTCTTCCTTTCCCCTTTGGGAAAGATCTGAGTTACTTTGATATCTTTCCAGGCTACATGTCAAAAATCAGTTTCCATCCCAAGTTTAGGAGATACTCATTTGCAACTAGAAGGAACCTTGAGTCAATTTATCAGGTCATGTTTTTTTTTTCCCTTCCATTTTGCATAGCTTCACATGCTTTACTTTTTATGTTCAACAACTTAGAACTGTGACTATTTGACATCCCAGCAAAGATGCTTAATGTCTTGTTTTTAAATAAATAGAAACTTTTGATGATTAAAAAGACAGATGTATCCTAGTAAGCCTTTTGGTCAGACATTCTTAAGAAATTCAGCAATGCCAAAGCCACATTGCACCAGCAATAGCAGAATAAGATCTAACTTGCTTTAGCTATGGAGCATATGCTTTAAAAATTCGTAGTCATATCCCTTAATATTAATTCTTATTTATGATAGAAGAGGGATACTGCCTTTTTTTCCAATCATGAACATGTGACAAAACAAACCAGAACATATTTAAAATAGCAAGCTGATGTATTTATAGACTGTTCTTATCAGCTGTTTGCAGGTCTATAACACAGACATTCAGAATTCATGATTTAGTGGAGCTACTATTGGGCGTGTCTGACCACAGGTCCTTAGTACAGATTCCGGTGGTCCCAGGCTAGAAGATGTAGGGGCCTTCAGAGAAAGAGGGAGGAGCTGTTGGGGTATAGCTGACGCATTCTGCAGAAGTGTTTCAGTTTAGCTTCACCATGGAGGAATTCTGTAAACGCAAGCCCCCCACTGAACAAGCCTAATTAATAATGCAGATTAGTTCCTAAATTTCTTCACAGCGGAGATCAGCTTAAATATACAAGAACTGTTCTGTCCATTTTTATTCTGACACAGTGTTGGAATCCATCTGTGAGTTCAATCCACTCCATTACAATGTCTTTCATATGAACCTTTGGGGATGTGAAGCCTTTGATTCACAGTTTGCAATACAAATACCCTGATACATCATTTATTTGTTATTAAGTATTTGATTATTACGCTTTTTAAAATTCAATATTTTTAAACCAAGTTCTTAATTAGTGTTGCTTGGAGCAGTTCAGAGTATTTTTTTTCTCTTCCTGTTCTTCTTCCCCCTCCCACCCCAGTCTCTTTTTGTGGTAAAAGCAGCACTCCTAAGGTTGTAACTTATGCTCTTTTTGCATGCAACATTTCGATGAGAAGGTTATTATAGGGGACATCTCCATTCAGGTGCTTGTAGTAGAGATATTCTTCAGCCTGCATGCTAATCGCCCGGATTTCTGGTAGTCCAAGTAGTAGCTGCCCGAATTTCTCTGCTTGCTGTGGGTAGTTGCACAGTGTGTAATCCAGCAGGGCCGAGTTGACTTGTTCCTGGACACCTTCGACCAGCTGGAAGTTCTCGAGGTTTTTGACATCTGCATTTAAAAAACAAACACAGCAACAATATTTCAATGGCATTTTAATTCCTGTTTACTAGAGTACCATGTTCAACGAGTGGATGTATTTTCCTCTTGACATAAAGCATACTTTATATGCTGCTGACTATTCAGTAAGCCCCACTCACTGGGCTTCCTGGGAAAATGATCACAAAAGAGCTTTAGAAGAATGTCTTGTTGAAATTCTGTATATACCGCCAATCAATTAGACACCGATGGATTTTGAGCAAGGTCAACTCTTTTCATATCTTACAAAAAGAAAGGTTTGAGGATTCCTAAAGTAGAGGGATCATAATATATTGCCAGCAAATGAGTCCCTAGAGAAAGACCTATCTTAACCCAGTATATTACACAATTCATATAATTCTGTATTAATTTTTCTGACCCAAGGTGAAATCTGCGTCCAGGGTATGATGTAGTTAATTCTAATAAAAAGTGACAGGGTTCTTGTTTCTGTTTGACATTTTCTAAATGATTCTGAAAGCCTTTGACTTGTCTTGCCTATGCTAATGAACCATCTGGTACACTCCAGTGACTGCCAACGGAATAGTTGCTACTAGGAACTCTCTAAAATATATATCTTGGTGACTAATGATCTTTATCAAATGAAATCCTTGTCCTTTAGGCAGAATACAAGCCAGGATGGTTGGTGCCCTTTAACCTGAATGTGGTTTCTAAAGTCTGATTTTTTTTCCTTTTTTCTTCTGGTCTTGGCTCACTTGTAAGGAGAAGCCGGACACAGGCAATTCATTCTGCCTAACTGCTGGTGATCATCCAGTTGTTCTAAGACATCTGCCCCAGAGGTGCTTATAAATAATGAATAAGAGAGAAACATCGAATCTAAAAGACAGAGTAACACACAAATACATACACGAATAATAGACAAGAAAAAAATGAAATGTTGGTGTTTTTCTCTGGAGTTTATGTTAACTGTACAACTTCAATACAATGAGCATATAGAAGCCTCTGGAAAAACACACAGATGTGTGTCATAAACCTCTGGACAGAAAGTAAATAGATGCAGACTCCCCCACCCCCCCCCCCTTTTTATTTCCTAATTGGACAAAAATAAATCAGGAAGATTCTGAAGAAAACAACATAATACTACAAGTAAAAGGTTACATGCACTAAACAAAGTTAATGGTCATCACAGTAAGTCATATCCAATATTCTGGGCACCTTATACCGTGTATACCTAAATGGATCTGCAATGAGCTTGCCTTACATTTGTTGTTGAAATGTATTCAAGACAATTTCAGTGCTTGCATTTAGGCCACACACTGCATTAAACATTCTTCTGCTTTCTATCCCCAAGTCTCTGACCCAAATTCAGAATAGCAAATTTACAGAGAAATAGATAGGGAGTGTGAAACTTGGATACCATATCTATTTCAAAGTGAGATGCAAGACATAAAAATATTGAATTACTTATTAATGAATTACACAGACAAATGCTATACTATTGTGAATTCTCCATCTTCTTGTAGCAGCCAGTTGTGTCCATTTGACATTTTCTTTAGGTAGCACTTCATAGCTAATAAAGCATTTTCCATCTTCTACGTATGAAACAGTTGAAAATGATTTTATTTATTTATATTTTTGAGACAAGGTCTTGCTATGTAGTTCAGGTTAGCCTTGAATTCGCTATGTAGCCCAAGCTGGCCTCGAATTCATGGTGATCCTCTTGTCTCAGCCTCCTGAGTGCTGAAATTGCAAGTGTGTGCCACCACCCCCAGCACTAAAAGTGATTTTAAATAAATTTTAAAATGTATAAATATGGATATGGCTCTATAAATATACTTGGTTCAAACTTGTAAGATGCAAACATTCAAAACACCTTCAATATGTTGTACTTCAGCCCCAAAAAATTCATGTAAGTGTTGTTATAGTGATTTAAAGATAACTACAAAAATTTGAAAGGGTATTATTTTATGCCACAGTGAAAGTTTCACAAGAAGAAAAATGAACAATAGTCATAGAGATTAATGCGAGGATATAAGAATTTGGACAGTATAAAATGTAAGATAAATGAATAATAGCTCTTTTAGAAAGTTGATTTTGAGGCTTTCTTTTTTTGATAAATGTATTCTTTGAAAACTAAATTTTAACATTCTGTGATAAGCTATGCCACTCTATTAAAGTTTAAAAAAAAAAAAAGAAGCCTACCAACAAGGATAAAACAAAGGCTAGATAAACGGCAAGTTCTGGTTCATCACACACTATTACAGAATAATCATTGAAGTCTTCAGATTAACCTTTGTTGATAATTTGAGTGTGGTCCACACCAGCACCTTTCTTCAAAAGTTTAAACACACACACAATATTCCTGTGGACAGGAAAATATGCGGCTTCCCCATACTTGGCACAAATATCTGGTTTCCCTTTAAAGATCATCAGAGCTTAATTCACATGACTAAATTATTGCATTAAGCTGTTCAATGAATTTATTACTAAATATAACGAGTATGTTGCTAATTCCTCCCCTAATACTTGCTTGCTAGATGTCTATTTTGTTTCTGTGCCCATACTGGTGACAACAATCCTGATATTTAAGCTACAAGGTTAAAAAAAGAAAGGGGGGCAGGAGAAAGCAATGTAGAAGAGGAAGAACTTTTAGTTGGCTGACTCACTTGGTGGCAAGTTTCTGTGTCATTGCTTTCCTGTCTGTTTCTCTACTAGACCCTAAATTCCTTGGGGTGAGCACTATGCATTTGTAAAGGCGGCCCAAGAAAATATACCATTACAGTTAACTTCTTATTGCTGGTGTTTGTTCAAAGATTAGTTGTGAAATGACTTATTAAATTCCTTTTTGGGGAGGGGGATTCTTTTCAAGACAGGGTCTCACTATACAGTTCAGGCCGGCCTTGAGCTCACTTTGTAGCCCAGGCTGGCCTCAAACTCCCAGTGAGCCTCCAAGCCTTAACCTCCCAGTGCTGGGATTATACGTGTGGTCCACCGCACTGGCTCTGTTAAACTCTTATAAGCTGAATTTTCTTTCTTCTAAATGGAAACTGATTTTTAAAAAAATGATATGTATGCTAGATGTCTTTCTGAAATACAACATTTTAAAGGTATTTTCCGTAAAGATGCTGCAGAGTTAAAGCATCCTAGAGTGACTCCTTTAGCTATCCAAATAATGCAGTCTTAATTTACATGTTTTCCAGATGAGGACTCTTCCCTGGTTAGTGTTGCTTAGTGAAGGGGGCCTGCATTCTCACTGGGGCTGGCATCTGTCCCTGGGATTCCAAGTCACCCAGGTCCTTGCGTCTCATAGGCAAACCTTGGATTTACAATCTATATACTAATTCACACAGAAAGAGAGAGAGAGACAGAGAGAGAGAGAGACAGAGAGAGAGAGAGACAGAGAGAGAGAGAGAGACAGAGAGAGAGAGAGAGAGAGAGAGATAGTTTACGAGGGCCTAAGGGGGATGGAGAAGTGCTAACTGCAGAAGATAGCATCTTGGAGACTTGGAATTTTCTTCAAGGTAGTTTACATTTGTTTCCTAGCGACTCTAGAAATCCAAGTATATTCTCATAATATGCAAGGAATTAATCTTTATGTAAAATTAAACCCTATCATGAAAATTTGAAGTGAAATCAATTTAAAAAGAAATTTAAAACTTAACCATTCTTACCTGGAATGTCCCTGCTTCAAATCAAGCCCTACGCTAAGTAATGAATGATATAGGTAGTCGGTATACTTGAAAGTCTTAATCCATCCATCGCAGGAGTCAGGAATACCAGACTTCCCCAGACCAATCAATATTAAGTTATATATAAGGAAAGAAAATCTTGATAAATTCATTACATATTCTGGAGTTCTCAGAAATACATTTTGGAAACTTGCTGCTTGGGTTCCATATTAAACAGCATCACAGCACATCTAGATTTTAGCAACAGACATCTAGCTGGAGGGACAGAGATTGCTATGTGGCCAAAATTCTCACCAGTTCTGTGGCTTTAATGCCAAATCCCCAAATCTTTTGTATTCAGTAGTCCGAGCACTCCTTTGAAAAGTAGGTAAGCATCATTTTAATACAATTGAAAATACTACTTAATGAACTCTATCATTACAAATTCTGGGCTGGAAATTGTATATAAACAGACAGAGGCATCCCCAGCCTTTTCTCTACAGTTTTTAAATTTTGATGGCTGGCAAGAGCATTTTGTGCTTTCCCTCTAAGTATTAGTCTCTTATCATCTATTCTACTTTATTCACTCAGGGACTAATTACCAACTTTTTATATGAAACAGCATTACGATAAGCTCACAGTGGGGTGCTCAGATTTTTTTCCATCCTTATTGGAAAGTAAACCCTTAGGTCTTCTTGAATATATTAGAGTTCAGCCCTCTTAGTCCTACACAGCATTCAGTGTCTCTCTGAAGATGCAGCATTTTATCTCTGCTTCCCTGGTCCCAGATGGAGTGGTGCAGCCCCAAACCTTCCCTTTCCACACACTTTTCCAGAGCTGGGTCCTCTGCTGAGCAGGAAGGCTGGGGGTGGTAAGAATGGTGTTTTGCTGTGACTAGGGGGAAAATCCCATAGTCTGTTAAGACATAAAGGTCGAAGCTTTTGCAATGATGACAGTCTATAGATTGTCATAGCTCTCCTCAGAAGGCCTTTTCCTTTGACATAGAGAGGAAAAGAAATGAATTTCTTGTAAGGAATTAATTTTTAAAATTTTTTTTTACAGGAATCAACATGAATGGGTATAAATAATTCTGCAAGAATTTTCAGAGGTTGGAGAGCAACAAGCTAGTTCTTCTCATATGAACAAAGTTCACTTAAAAGTCTGAGCTATTTAGCATTGCAGGTGGGATGGGGAAGCTGTTTTTGCTGGTGATGTTTAGGATGATATTCTATCTACAGTTTCCAGTAAAATATGAAACTCAAGATTTTAATTCATCTCGATAGATGCTTAATAACATAGGTGTGAAATAGATATGTGTGTGTGTACCCAAGAGTACACAGTTAGAACACACAATTGAGTGCCTTCATATGCAAATTAGTAAGAAGAAAATGCAGTGTTTGGCAGTGGCTGTACACACACACACACACACACACACACACACACACACACACACACGAAGCATATAAACTCTTTATGTGCATAGAAATAAACTCTTACAACTTACACAGCACACTAGCATGCTTTATTATTTCACAGCATCATGTGTAGACAATGCATAATGCATTCACTCATTCAGGGCTCTGACAGCCTCGAGGTGCCAGGTGTTAAAGACACAGGAATGAAAGTCCCTGTGTTATGGCTTCTTTAATGTGATACAGACAAGCAATTGGTGCCTTGGGGCCACATAGGATGGGCACCTAACTCATGGCTCACGGGGAACTGATGCCTGAGAAATTTTAAAAGATAAACAGGAATGAGCCAAGCAACACATGGAAGCAAACAAGTTCTGGCAGATGACAGTTTCCCACATACAAAGCCCCAGAGCAAGAAGAGGTCCTTGAGACCAAGTTAAGCAGTGCAACCTTTGGGGAGAAGGGGAGCAAGTAGGTCAGACAGTGATGGACCACAAGGTATGAGACTCCGTGTGAGGGGCATTGTGCACTGCGTGAGCCTAGATTTTGTTCTGAAGTAATGTGGAAGTATTGAAGGGCTTTAGGGAAAAAGGAAATGGTCAGTTTTCTCATTTAGAAAGAGCACTCTGCTGAACATGTGAATAAGGGATTGATGTCCATATTGGGAGTGAGGAAAGAGCAAGTTCATTAAGGAGGCTGTTACAGGAATATATGTGTGAAATATGGTGGCCATGAGGGCAGAGATGGAGTCAAAAAGCTTCAAGAACTGTTGATCATGGGCCAATAGAGTAGGAAAGAGAAAGCCAGTCCTGGATGGTTTCCAGGCATCTATTAAAGAAGCAAGTGGTGGCCAATGCTAAGGGCACATGGGGAAAGAACACATGGGAGGAGTTCAGGTATGACCAAGTCAAGTTTAAGGGGCCCATGAGATGTTGGAAGAAGTCTAGGAAAGAACTGGTAATAAAGGTCTAGACTTCAGCAGAGAAGCCTAGGACAGTGGTCTCAATTTGGAACTCATCAGAAGATAGGTCATGGGTGAAACCCAAGCAGTCTATGAGAATATGTGGAAGAGAACAGCTCAAAGAGTGAGATTTCAGTAGAAGGCTTCTTCTAAAGGATTCCGTCTTGAGTCGGTACTACAGACATTACGAAATTAAGACTCAAAGAAACTACATGGCTTTTCCAAGATCTCTAACTTAGTAAGGCCTAGAGAATGAAGGAAAAAACTATTTATCAAGCACCAATCAGTGTGCCTTTTTTTAACAGATAAGAAAACTGAGTTTTATCTGGGGTCTCAACACTAATAAAAAGCAGATCTTGAATTTATGAGCAGTCCTTTCACAAAGTCACTTGACTCCTCCACCACAGGACCTCCCGCATATAGGGCTGGGATTAGAAAACCTAAGGGCTTGTAACTTTGAACTTCTAAAGCTCCCTTGTTACAGCCTGCAAGTTTCTATTGCTTGTTGGAGATGGAGAATAAGACATGCTGTTTAATCACATAGTTTAGTTTCTTGACTGCTTCATTATATTTTGAATGAATGATCTTCAGAGGCTTGGAAAGAAATCATATTGCCAGTACTGATGCACTGGCATGACCCATACCTTGATTTTGATGACTGTGAAGGAACTTTAACATCTCAAATGCCACAGATCATTATAAACAATAGTCACAACTGAGACCACAGGCAGTCTAGTGTCAAAAGCTGTCTTGGGGAGAGATCTCTGGGTGATGCCTGCTCTAGTCCTTCCCTTTGGGACAGTAAAGGAGGGAGGGCTTCTGCATCTTTGCTTTTTTCATGTGCAGGGTTTGGAATGAAGGGTCTCGCTAATCAAGGAAGTTTGAAATCCTGGTCTTACGGTACAACATCAAGGTCAGAAGGGAACGAGTGCAAGGGGGCTAACCTTGTCTCAAAACCAGCCCTGTTAAGAGAGGCACTCAACCCCTCTGACTGACTCTCTTTCTCCAGCTGCAACATAGGGAAAATTACTCCTTATGTTTGGGAACCACTTAAAGTAAAATAACAATAACGATGAGCAAACTTTTTTAAAATGCAGAGGTATTATATTCTCACAAGGCATGATTCTTATAATTGTGCTGCTAGAATTTGGAGATTGCGTTTGCTTCTCATACGTAGCTGGATTTTCCCCACTGCGACATTTCACACATAACACAGAAGAGTGAAATCTTCCAAAATTCAAAATTTGCAGAAGGTAGAGCAAATACTTGCAAACATATCCCATTCCCAATCAAAACGGTATCTGGGAAAGCACAATTAAGTCTCGCATTTTAGTTAAACATTTGCCGTTAGTCAGTTAAACACCTATTAATCTTGGGAGTCCACTCCACAAGGCACACGCAACAGTCTCTGGGACACTTACCAATACTGTGCCCAGGACGGTGCTCGGGAAATGTTGCTGAGTGAAGAACGTCCGCAGCTGTGGTACTTGACCTTTTATCAGTTTTTTTGTTCAGATACTCAATCCTCAAGGGACAGCAGAGTTCCCAGCAGGAAAGAGTATTCATTCCTCAGTGTCCCTCTTGAATTCTCACCTGAGTTTAGTCGCTGTGAGGTCAGCGAAAAGTCACTACTTTGGGACTCAAGGTTCTGAGGCTGTAGGGTTGGACATCAAATCCCTGTTGTCACCGCAGCCTAGTGTTTTGTGCAATTGTCAGTGAAGCTTGGGAAGATGGTGGATTCTTGTTGGCAAACAAGTCCAGGCATGCATTTCATGAGCTTATAGCTTGCTTTTTTACATAACTCTCTGAATGTGCCTTCAATTCTCCATGATGAGTGAACTGAATTACAAATTATTTCAAACACTGTTTAGTATATAGCTATGATTTGACACAGGGCACCATTCAAAAATGGGAACTGAAGCTTGGCATGGTGGCTCACACCTGTAATCCCACTACTCTGGGAGGCTAAGGCAGGAGCACTGCAAGTTCCAGCCCAGCCTAGGCAACTTAGTGGGGCCTCATCTTAGCAAAAATTAATTTTTAAACAGCTGGGATGTAGCTCAGTGCAAAGGCCCTGGCTTCAATACCCAGTACCACAAAAAAAAAAAAAAAAAAAAAGGAAATATGGCAATCGAATTCAATTATATAAAAGGAGTACCCCTCTACAGGGACCCATGTAGCTTTTGCAGGTGTGAAGTCCAAGTTTGCCAAGCATCTTCTGTGTGCTATGATATGACAGACACCTTTGCTAAGATCACAGAGAACACAACATTGAATACAAATGGCATTGCCTCAGTGCTCGGAGCAAAGCAATAGTTCTTGCATTTATGTACCTTACTAAACTGCTTGTTTGTTTATTGAGACAGAGTCTCGATGTGTAGTTCAGGTTGGCCTTGAATTCACTGTGTAGCCCAGGCTTGAACTCACAGAGATTCTCCTACCTCAGCCTCCCAGAGTGTTCGGATTACAGGGGTGTGCCACCACATCCACCCTGCACAATTTACTAAGACCGATAACTTACCACGATCTCACTCTGAGAGCACATTTCTGCCTCACTCACTCCTGCCTAGACACATAGGTCTTTCTTGCTGGTTCTTCAATTTACTGAGCTTGTTCTGCCTCAAGGCCTTTCCCTCTGCTTCCCTCTCACTCTGTCTGGTTCTTCCCGTGTGTGAGAGACTCATTTACTCATCGCGTTCCTGCATTCTCTTCGGCATAGAAGGCTTTGCTGACCGGCCTTCCTGAAGAAGCTCTGTGTTCCTCTCAAGCCACTCTCTGTGCCTTCATCATTTAAAGTCTGACTTTAAAAGTGCATGTCATCTATTGAAGACATATTTATAGACTCATATTTATTGTAGCACTACTCAAAATAGCCCAAGAGTGTCCATCAATGGAGAAAAAATGTGAGAGAGGGAGAGAGGGCAGGGGAGGAGGGAGAGAGAGAGACAGAGACATACAGAAAGAAACTATTTGGTTTAAAAAAGAGAGAAAGAAGGAAAGGGAGAGGGAGGGAGGAAGGAGAAGGTAACAGGTGCATTTAATTCCAGGATCCCAGGAGGGTGAGACAAGAGGATCATAAATTCAAGCCAAGCCTGGGCAATATAGGAAGACATGGTCTAAAACTAAAAAATATAGAAAAAAGGCTGGGGGTGCAGCTCAGTTTGAAGACTCTGCATTCATTTTGTAGTACTAGAAAAAAGAAAAAGAGGAAAATTCTGCCATGTGCTGTCTGCATGACATGTTAAGTAAAATAAGCTGGCAACAAAAAGACAAACACAATGATTCAACTTCATGAGTAGCTAGAGCTGTCAAATTCATAGACACAGAAAGTAGAATGGTGGTTGGAACTATTGATTAACAAGAGTTTTAGTTTTGCAAGACAAAAAGTGATTTGGAGATTGGCTGTGTAACAGTGTAATGAACTGAATACTAGTGAACTGTGTATTTAAAAATGGTTACATTGAAAATTTATGTCCACACAAAAATGTGCAAGGATATTTCATTCATAATTGTCTGAATTTGGGAGCAACTGATATGTCCTTTAGTGGGTGAATGGATAAATAAACTTTGGTACATTCAAAGAAATATTATTTAATTCCAAAAAGAATGAGCTATCAAAAGATATTAAGGAATCCCCCCCACACTCTCTCATGTGCACACGCAGTGGAGAGTCAATCCAGGGCCCTCTTCTCATAAGCTACAATCCTCAGTCCACCTTTTTTATTTGAAGAAATTACCTCACTAAATTGCTAAATTGTCCAGGTTGGGCTCAGATTCCAAGAGTGCTGGAATTACAGGTGTGCAGCCCTGTGCCTGGCTACATGGTAGAACTTTAAATGAATATCACTAAGTAGAAGAAGCCAATTTAAAAATGCTGCCTGCCAGGTGTGGTGGCACAGGCCTCCAATTCCAGGACTTATGGCCAGTCTGGGATACATAGTGATTTCAAGGCCAGCCTGGACTACACGGTGAGACCCTATCTCGAAAAAGAGGAAAAAAAATTATACACCTACTGCATAATTCCATCTCTATGAAATTCTGGAAAAGACAATAAAATTACAGACAGTAAAAAGATCAGCGGTTGCTGGGGTAGAGGCAAGAAGAAGGAACAGGTGGTGCACAGGGCACTTCCAGGACACTGCAGTTACTCTGGATGACACTGTCATGATGCATCCACTTCATTATACATTTGTCCAAACCCACAGAACACACAACACCAGCTTGACCCCCAGTGTGAACTGAGAACTCTGGGTGTGAACCATGTGTCAATGTAGTTTCACCAACGGTAACATATGTGCTACTCCAGTGGGTAGTGGTGCTGCTGGTGCTGGTGGTAGTGGTGCTGGTGGTGGTGCTGGTGGTGGCGTGTGTGTGTGTGTGTGTATACACATATTGAAAGTCGGTATTTTCTGCTCTATTTTGCTATGAACACAAAAGTGCTCTAAAAAATAAAACTGAAAAACAAAAAACAAAAAAATAAAATCGCCACAGAATAAAATTTAAACTACAGAAAAATGGTTAAGAGGATGCATGTTATGTAGATTTTAGCATAATTAAACATTAGTTAGAGCTGGGAGTATGGCTCAGGTGCAGAGGGCTTGCCTAGCATATACGAGGTGTGATAAAAAGTACAGTGACTATTTAGAACTTTTTAAAAATTAAAGACGCATTGCTGCAAATCCCCCTCAAAACCCTCCCCTCCTCTTTGAACGCTTATCCTGTTGTTCTTGCCACTCTCTGAAGCTCCTTTTCTGTGAGTGTCTTTAATTGCTCTGTCTCGGCTGCCTCGATGTCCCGAGTTGATTCAAAGCATTTACTTTTCATGGTTGCTTTGACTTTGGGGAAGAGCTGGAAATTGCACAGTGCCACTTCTGCTGAGTAAGGCAGATGGGGACAACTGAAGTGGAACGCTTCTCAGCAGCAACATTCACTATATTTTTATTGCACCTGTAGACACACACAACAGGACTTCCAGAACTGCTTCGGAAAGTGGCAAGGTCAACAGGCTGAGATTGCCCAAAGTAAGGGGGAACTAAGGGTAATATGTCTTTAACTGAAATAATCTTTTCAAAATTAAACATCCACCTATATTTCAATCACACCTTGTATGAGAATGTATGTTTGATCTCTGGTTCTACAAAAATTTTAAAATGTTAGTGTATATGTAAGTTTCAAGCCACAATGTAATGATCACTCGTGGATCTACTCCTCATTGGAAAAGGTAGAAAATTACCAGCCACTCAGGCTGCCTGTGTGTTCTTCCTATACATGAATTTCTGATGCCCTAGAGATGACTAAGATTTAGAATTCAGTATTTACTTTGCACTGTCCTTAAAGTCTTCACACGGCTTTTTCACTGGCCTTCGATTATACATGGGTTTATCAAAATTTTTAAGCTGCCCATCACCCCCGCTGGACTGGAAACTGAAGGCAGAAACTTGGTCTCATTTGCTGCTGCAGCTCTAGCATGAGCCCAGGCTCAGCAAACAGAAGATCCTCAAGAAATAGCTCAATAAACTTCTCAATTAAACATTCTTTTTTTTCTCTTTCCACGTTTTTATTTTTGCTTTCGACATGCTACTATTCTTCCATATCAAATTCATGACAGGCTTTATTTTGGTTTCGTGTAGAACTGTTTTATAATAGCAAGCAAAAAGCACAAACTCAATGATGTAGTGCTGTTTTGGGAAACAGATTCAAACAGGAATTTTGGCAGGGTGCTTTGACTGCAGTGCCAGGCCTGCTTGTTTTACATGAATCCCTTGGATTTGTCTATGTGTAAAATATTCTGCTATACCCCTTCTCAATACCTTCCCCACTGCACACAATGATCTTATGACATATAGTTGGTAACTGGACATCTACTCAGATGGCACAAGAGCATCTCAAATATACAAGGTCTAAACCTTCACACAGTTTTTCCAGTGCCCCAAACCTGCCCCTTTTTCTGTTTATCTGGTACCACTGATTGGATCATTATCCCTTCAAATCACCCAATATCTAGCTAGGAGCTCAAACCACAGACCTAAAATCATTAACTGCTCTCTTCTCCTCCAATCCAATCATCAAGTCTCTCAGAATCTGCTTCTAACTAGGCCTTGAATGCTTCCTTCTGCCCCATCACTACCTCCATAACTTGCCTTTATCATTTCAGCAATTTCTGAATTGTTCTTAATTCTTCCAATGTGGTCCCTCCAATGCATTCTCCTCTCTGCAGCTAGGGTGATGTGACTCTGTGTCCTCCAGTGCGCTCTGCTTAAAATGCTCTGATGGCTCTGTACTGCTCTGGGGTCATGGATTACAGACGTTTGTCTGGCATTTATCTCTCCAGTCTTACTTTGCTGCACTCACTGACTTGTAGTTCTCTGTGCATGGTCCAGTGCCGGTTCCCTCTATCTTATCTCCTCCTAGCCTCTATTTTGGGGAGCACCGCATCCTTCTTGAAGCCTTGGCATAGACATCCTTACCTCTAGGAAGCCTCCCCAAACCCTCTCCGCTGTGCTTCTATGGTACATTCCGCTTGCTCAACACACAGGGCATTAGGTACTACAGGGTCACTTGGCCGGTTTTCTTTTTTTAATGTTTATTTTATTAGCATAGATTTATAGCACATAATGACTACATTCACTGTGGGAAGTTGGCATGTGTACATAACAGGTTAATTCTTTTCTCACCATCTTCCCCTCCTCTCTGGCCACCTTCCCTCTATCTATTAGTCCCCTCCCCTTTTGCAAAAGATCAATCTCTATGTTTACTATTATCTTTTATTCTACTCTTTATTTATATTGTGGGTTTCTCATATAAGAGAAATCCTGTGCTATTTAGAATTGTGTGTCTGACTTATTCACTTTGCATTTTGATCTCAGGGTTCATCCATTTTCCTACAAATGTCTCAAGCTTATCCATCTTTATAGCAGAATAGTACTCCATTGTACATAAATACATTTTCTTTATCCACTTCTCTGTTGATGGCATATAGTGTCTATTTGTTTCACTTGCTCATTTTCTTTTGATTGGGTTATTCATTTAGGGGGGGGGTCTAATTTTTTATGAGTTCTTTATATATTCTAGAGAGTAGTCCTCTGTTTGAGGTATAGCTGGCAAATTTTTTTCCCATTCTATAGGTTGTCTCTTCACTGTTCACTGGTTCCTTTGTTACGCAGAAGCTTTTTAATTTGATACGATCCCATTCGTTGATTCTTGGTATTATTTCTTGTGCTGCTGGGGCTCTGTTTAGAAAGTCTTTGCCTACACCATGTCTTCAAAAGTTGCATCTATTTTAGTTTCCAGCAGATTGTTTCTGATTTAACATTTACATCTTCTATCTATTAGTTTTATTTTAGGTCATGATGAGATAGATGAGTCTAGATGCAATCTTCTGTGTGTGGCTAGCCAATTTTCCTAGCACCACCTATTGAAGAGGCTTTTTCCTCCAGTGTGTGTTCTTGGCTCCTCTGTCACTCAGACAGCTGAATGCATCTCAGGTTGTTACTACATCCTCTGTTCTGGGCCATGAATCTACATGTCCATTTTTGCACTGGTACCATGCAGTTTTTTTTTTTGGGGGGGGCACTGGGGATTGAACTCATGACCTTGTGCCTCCCAGGCAGGCGCTCAGGCCGCTGAGCTAGATCCCCGGCCCTTGTCTTTTGGAGACAGGGTCTCACTATGCTGTTCAGGCTGGCCTTGAGCTCACTTTACAGCCAGGCTGGTCTCGAACTCACAACAATCCTCCTGTGTCAGCCTCCTGAGTGCTGGGATTATAGGTGTGAGCCACCAC
>RJWT010007758.1:0-27195 GCA_004365215.1 Cuniculus paca | reverse complement strand
AAAGGAAGAGGAAGAAGATGACGACAACGACGACGATGACAACGACAACGACGACGACGACGACGAAGAAGAAGAGCATAATACTAGTACAAGTAAGAAATGTTTTATAATTTCAGAAGGAGAGAGACTTTCCAAATAAATGGGGGTATGCCTTTGAAGGCGATGTTTAGACTCCAGTTCCTCCCTGTCATTCTTTGCTTCCTGGATGCCCTGAGGGAAGCAGCTTCAATCCACCCTGTACTCCCTGCCATGATATTATGCTTCATGACAACTGACCTTAGCATGAAACCTTTGAATCTGTAATCCAAAATAAGTGTTTTCTGCTTTTAAATTATTTCTAAGGTATTTTGTTCATAGTGATGGTAAGTTAACACAGGTCTCCTCTTTATAAACAGTCATCCAATTGCATAGGAGCTAACTTTCCTTAGTCTTATATTCCACAGTGAAAGATGAACACATCCAGGTGGATGTGGTGGCTCACACTTATAATCCTGGCACTCAGGAGGCTGAGGCAGGAGGACTGGTGTGAGTTTGAGGCCAGCCTTGGCTACATAATGAGTTCAAGGTCAGCCTGAACTGCATAGTAAGACTCTGTCACAAAAACAAAAACAAAAACAAAAACACCCCAACACCAACACATCCCCCACATGGGATTTGTAAGGAAGCCTGGCGGTTCAGAGGGAGCCTGGGCTATACCTGGGGTTGATCTCCAACATGGGCTGTAGGAGCTGCGCGCGCTCCTCCTGGGTCTTGGCTAGCTGCTGCATGCGCAGGAAGTGCCGGGCGGCCCCCATCTCCAGCACAGTCACCATGGCGGGGTGGGTGTCAAGGCGGAGAGTCACCTGCAAGCACGGCCACAGTGCTGTTGAGAGGGACTTCAGTGGTAAGGGACCAAGGGCTTGCAGGGTCTAAACCAGGAGGAAAGCTCGTCTACATCTTTCTCTTTTTTTGGTACTGGGAATTGAACTCAGGACCTTGCACTTGATGCTGCTGAGCTATATCCCAGGCCCTATCCCAGATCAATAAGCAGGCAGGGTCTCCAGGATAGCCTGAGGCCAACCTTACTCCCTCTCTCACCATCATCCACTTCAGCCTGGTTGAGGACTCCTGCCTCCTCCCCAAAAGCACTGAAGGCCTATCTTGCCTACACTCTTCTCTAAGGGTCCCCAGCATTGCTTGTACAGAGTCCAGCCTCCTGGCTTGGGCCAGAGAATCATCCTGCCACCAGCCCAGCCACCAGTGAGGAGTCAACTCTGATTCAAACCCCAGCTCTCTCGTCTAGCTGTGACCATTTCTTCATTAAATTGGAGACAACAGTTACCAGAAGTCCAACAACCTGGAATCTGTAAAGGAGGGACACTGTGTGTTACAGAGGCCAGGGCCACCATGGAGTCCTGTCTGCTCACCTTGCCAGTAATTTCTTCTCTTCCAGCCAAGGCTGCGTCCTGGGCCTACCCTAGCCCAACCTGCATACCAGCCTCTCCCTTGGGGTAACTCCTGCATATGGCCCTGAACTAGTGCCCTGCATAGGACACCCCTCTGTTGGTGCGTCTTTCTTTGCCCTGAGCTAGACTAGCAAGTACTGAGCTTTCTGAAGCTCACCTGGAAGCCCACTAAGACCCCAAGTCAGAATATAAGATCCCCTCAAACTAGGGTGGCATGTCCCTTCTTTGAAGCCCCATTTCAGCCACTGCAGCTCCGACAGGGTCCAGAGTATGTTGGCCCCAGACCCTCCTCTTCTACTTCCTCAGCTCCTGGTGCTGTGGGAAACGAGAAACAAGCTCAACTCTCCCTGCCTCAGTAGGCTCTGGGGCTTCACATGGTCACACATATGTGCAGGAGAGGGGATATGTGGCCCCACACAAGCATGGGAACAGGGCCTGACACCACAGGCCTCTGCTTCTGGGGAAAGGCCCATCAGGGCAGGAACTTGGGAGTCACAGAGGGCCTGTGATGGGCACCTAGGATCATGGAGCCAAGGTGGTAGACTGTCCCAGGAAGGTCTCACCTTCACATTGGTGACTCGAGACCCCAGTACATTCCGCATCCAGGCCATCAGCTCCTCTGTCTCCTTCTCGGATAAGCGCTCACCAGCTGCAGAAGAGCAGACATGAGTGAGGCCAGGGGCCATGGCCTCAGCCTTGCTGCAAAGGCATGTCCTGAGGACTCTCTCCCACCTGCATGAACAGAGATAAGCCCCAGTAACAAATTTCTTCTACAGAAAACTTCAAGAAGTTGCTTTCTATTGCCTGAGGCCCAGATAATTTTTTCCCCAGGCTTAAAAAGTCAATTTCGCCAGGGATATAGCTCAGCAGCGTAAGCGTCTGCCTGACAAGAACAAGGTCCCCAATTCCCGATACCAAAAAAAAAGTCAATTTGGTTTCTCTCAGGAAGCTTGGTAAACTGCAGAAGCCACTGTGGAAACAACAGTAGAAGGACCCTGGGACCCAGTGTTTTCTTTTCTTTTTTTGCGGGGGGTTGGGGGGGGGGTGCCAGGAATTGAACTCATGTCCTAAAGGCAGGTACTTATGCCGCTGAGCTATATCCTTAGCCCTATGTAATGTTTCCCATGAATAGTTTCTAAGCAACTTCTTTCATAGGTTGGTGGTCCCAGACCCAAGAAAGAAAAGAAGTCCTGTGTGAATCCATAGAGAGACCACACATGTCAGCCCCCACCAACCAGCTTTGCTGGTCCCCCATGCTCTAGAGAAAGTAAGTAGCTGACCTGGGGATGAGTCCTCAAACTTCTCTTCCTTGTAGTGATCAACAACTATGTCTGTCTCCACAGAAATCAGCTTTTTCTTGTCAAACTCACGAAGGTGCAACAAGGTGAGCTCATCAAACTGCTCATAGCAGAAGAGGACCTGTGGATGCCCAGACCCTCCATCAGGCCCACGGCAAAATGGACAGCCCTTGGGGACACTGGGGGCTTCTGACCTTGAGTGACAGTTTACCCAAAGGTTCTGAGGGAGGCTCTAGCTCTCTTGGCAGCAGAAACACTATTCACAAACAAACCCACCCATCACCACCTGTGAGAAATGCAGTCACTTTGGAGGCAAGGCCCTGCCTTGCACCATGTTGCCTTCTAGGCCTTGAGCCTCTTTTCCACTAAGCACAACGTTGGGGGCTTTGAATCTGTCTCTCAGTGTGCAGACCCAGCGAGCAGCCCTGTCCCTCACCAACCTCTGCGTTTTTCTTCTTCATAGCCTCATAGTAGGGTGAGTGCTCGGCCAGGTGCCGGCTGGGGGCACACAGGTAATAGATGTTGCGGGTGCCTGCCTGCATACGGCTGGCGTAGTCCGAAAGGCTGGTCAGCTGCCCAGCGGGCAGTGCTGAGGACTCGTAGCGCAGCAACTTTGCAATGTCCTCCTGCAGACAGATACAGAGAAGGTCATCGCCAGCTCTAGGTCCTGGCTCTGAGTGTCTCCTGCTCCATGAACCTTCTGAAGTCTGGCTCCCTGAGGGCAGCGATAGACACTCAGACCATCCTTGCTCTGCCCGTGAGACCCCATCTGAAGAGCCAAAGGGCCTCAGGAAGCACTGTCTCTCTCAGGTGCCTCAGGGTCTGAGGGCTGTGTATATCCTGACTAGGAGTGGCCAGAGCCCTCCATGGTAAACCCTGTTCCTGACCTAGTGTTTTCACTCTGTCCTCAGTGTCAACACATGTGGACACCTGGACAAGGGCATGAAGTCCACTTTTTCCTGCCTCCCTCCCAGCCAGGGGTGGCTGGAGACAAGCTCTGGCAACTGGGGTATAAGTCCCAGCGGGCCTAGAGCAGGAGGCTGGGTCCAGGTGAGACTGCTGGGGTCTGTGCGGGCTGTGCTAGAAAGACAAGGAGCAAGCTGAGAGCCTGGTCCTTAGTGTCACCAGTCCACACACTGCCTTATCTTAAGCCCTGTCACCTCTAAAGTCATGGCACAGAAGGCTGGCAAGGAGTGTGGAAACCTGGGGAAGGAGTATGCAGGACACTCAGGGAAAGTTTCAAATGATATTGTCATGCCTGGGACTCAAGTGGGACAGAGGCAGACAAACAGAGGGAATGACAAGGATCAGGAAGGACCTCGTGGGAATCCATGGGCACCTCTTGGTCCTCACTGGTAGGCTTACATGGGTTCCACATGCATGAAGCACTTGAAAAAGGTCCTCAATACAGTAAATGCTAGCTGCTATTAAAACAAGATGAATGAGAAGGAATGGAGAAAAAAAATTAACAAAACAAACAAACAAACTAACAAAATAAATAAATAAATAAAAAGAGGAGAAATGGGAATCTTAAATAGACCAATACAACAAGCTTCTGGAGTCTGCTGATTAGGAGGTAGGGCGACCTGGAGGGAAAGCCAGTGGGCTTCCCTTACACAGCTGGCACTCTACCCCACCTCTTCTCATGGCCTGAAGCTTGACCCCCATGGGACCCCAGATGTTTGGTTGCCCCTCTTTCCTTGCTGCTACTTGGGAGGGCAAAGGCAAGGGGTTGTCAGGATGCCAGCCAAGGCCAGCCCCAGGGTGGCGGGGTGGGGGGAGCTGCACCTACAGGTAGCTGCTGAGGGTAGGATAAAAGATGCTCTGGAACAAGACAGCGGTGGACTCTGCACAGCACTCTGGGTGTCCTAAATGTCACTGAATTCCAAAAGGATGACATTTATGGATTTCATGGTACACAAATGATATCTCAAAATCAGTCAAGAGGCCAGGCGTGGTGGCACACTCCTGTAATCCTAGCACTCGGGAGGCTGGGGCAGGAGGATTGCCATGAGTTCAAGGCCACCCTGAGTTACACATAGTGAGTTAAAGGTCAGCCTGAACTACAAAGCAAGACCCTGTCTCAAAACAAACACAACAAGAAATAAAAACAATAAACCACAGTTAAGGATCTTTAGGGAATTAACATACCATTTTTCAGCAATGAACTGCTTGATAAACTGAATTACTGGCTCCAATAACGATGTTAAAGGAATTCTACCAGTTAAACAATATCCCTACTTTTTTTTTTTTTTTACAATATCCCTACTAAAGAAAGCTGCACTCCCTTCCCTAGCCCTGGGGCTCAGATTCTTTGACTTACAATGCCCTTCTGTGGTGTCTCCAACCCCCCAAGACAGTGTGCCCCTCTTCCTGCCAACTTCCAGGTCAGGTAGGAGAGGCTCAGTCATTTAGTCATGAGCACAGGATCTGTGGGACATGGGTACAGGCATATGAGGACCACGTGCTGGGCTTGTTGTGTTGATACCAGAGGCCCAGAAGCCAAATGGCCTGACCACTAACCCTGACAGCAGTGGTCAGGGGCCCCATTGCCCCATCACTATGTTCAAGGAGGCCTCCACTAGCTCCCATTACAGCCCCAGGGCTGAGGCAGACAGAGAAAGGCTCCAAACCCAGTTCTATAGGCGGGTATGGTGACACATACCTGTAATCCCACTACTCAGAAGGCAAAAACAAAAAGCAAAAAACCCCAGCACTCTACCTTGACCTCCTGCTCTGCGGTAGTCACAATGCCCTCCCTCATGAATAAGCCGTAATCTTCAAAAAACTTTGTGTATTTCTCTGCATCTTTTTTACTCTGGTCAATGAAGAACTTTATTAGCCTTTGCTGCAGAACATCCCGGAGCTTCCTACAGAAAAAGAGTGTCTATGATGCAAAAGTGCCACAAGGGTAGAGACAGACGTGTTCAGCCCACCAGTAACCAAAGATCCAGGATGAGCCGAACCAGTGAGACCAAAGGGAAAGAAAATGAGTCGAAGACTCCCTGTGGATTATGCCACCCCCACAGGTGGGAATGCAGACTGGCACCCTCTTAGTGAGACCAAGTAAGACACCTTGAAATCACGCTTCCCTTTGTGCCAGTTTTCTAGCTACTGGGATGGCACCTATGAAACAATGAGCACACCAAAATGTACAGATCAGACTTTCACTGTAGCACATGAGATACAAAACAAATATGAACAAACCTGGTGTTTAGGAAATGTAAATAATGGCTAGGAAGTTTTGTTTTGTTTTGTTTTCCTGTGTTGGGGATTAAACCCAAGGCCTTGTACACACTAAGCCTACACTCTAAGCCTTCATTACTTATTCTATTCTCAAATTGTCCCTGAGAGGTATGAGTCCCTGTGAACTGGCTACTGTTCCTCTGACAAGTCTCTACAAGCTGTGAGGACTTCCGCTGGCATGAGGTGCCCAGGCTCCTCTGCTTTGCTACAATTGGTCTGAGCCCTGTGGTTCGCTCTGGGCAGAGCTGTGGCTGCGCCAGTGGGCAGATCTGCGCTGGGATGCTGGAATGTTGGTTGTTACTGGGATGTTACTGCTCTTAGCCCTCCTGGTCTAGAACTTACAAATACGAGTATATGCATGTGCAAGTGCATACCTCTGTCCACATTTCCTACCAACTTCCCCCAGCTACCTCTAATATTAAGCTGGTGCCATTGGGATACTCTGGTCTATGTTTGAAACACCTTTTTAATGTTGAAAAGTCTGTGTCTTGTTATAGCCTTCACATGGTTTTTACCTCTTTTGTTACCTCATATGATCACCTATTTGATCTATTCCCCTCCACATATCCAGTCTGCCATGGCCACTGCCCTCCCTGTGGAGCCTGGTCACCTGCTTGCCTGTGACACTCAGTGTCTGCCCACCTCCATGCATGTACTTTCCTTCTCTCCTGGACTCTGACATTTCACTCAGGCCTCCTCCCTACTGTGGCCCTAAGGGACACTTTCCCTGTGCTGTGTCCTATACTTCATCCTGGGCTGCTGTGGCCCCTTACAGGTGAGGACACCTGTCCTGTGCCTGAAGGATGAGTGGGATTCAGGATAGGACTGCAGGAAGAAAAGCTTAAATAAAATGAGGCATGAATGTTGTCCTGTGCTAGATTATTCAGGAACTATGTATGCTATAATTTAACTTTTGTAAAGGAAAGGCAACAAATTAAGCAAACATGCCTGTGATCCCATTAAAAAAGTTACTCCTAATTTCAGGCCTCTGGATAACCCTGCAGTAAATATTCTGATCTGCAAAATTCCAACTTTGAAGGTTGCAGTATCACGTAGTGTATTCAGAATAAATTCTATGGTAGTGCTCATTTACAGCATGCAGGGCTGGTTCTGAGTATAGTGAGGACATGCAGCTTTTACATGCATATGTGCTATGCTGTAATTTGTCTGTCAGGAGTTTCCTGGTTTCTTTTTTACTACAGGCCCTTCTTCGTGTCCTTCTAGGATTATTGAAAGATGTGAATATTAATGGCCAGGTAGTAGCGCATCATTCGTTTTAGCCTGTTTCTTCCCTTTGAACACTGGATTTGCTGGTGGTGCTCAATGGGAAAGCACTTGCCTAGCATGTGCAAGCTCCTGGGTTCAATGCCCAGTAACAGAAAAAAATGAGCAGATGAGATTATTATCCATTAACAAAAAGAGGTCTATATATATTATAAATACATATTTTTTGGTAACGGGAATCAAATCCAGGACCTTGTGCTTGTCTGGCAGGCGCTTATGCTGCGGAGCTATATCCCTGGCCCCCAAAATATAAAATTTAAATATCATAAATAAATATACTACATGTCTGAAAAAGACTGTGACATTTATATTGTTTCAAAATACTACTTCATATGAGATTCATTAAAAATGAAGGGGAGAGGGCCAGGGGGGATATAGCTCAGTGGCAAAACGTCTGCTTGGCAAGTGCAAGGTCCTGAGTTCAATTTCTGGTACCAAAAAAAAAAAAAAAAAGGAGAATCAACAACCAGAAAAGCTTGGTAGACATTCCCCTAACCAAGGATATCAAACTGAACATCACCAAGTACTGGACAAGTGGAAAGACCATTCTTGTGCTCTTTTGCAGAAGCAATAGACAATCACAAATGCAGGGCCATGCCACAGGATGCCTGGCCTGGTCTCTGAAGGCCTGGGCTCTAAGTCTTGGCTAAGGGAACAAAGGATCTGTGGATGCTGGCATGACTCTTCCTCCTCTGTGGGATAGCAATGGAGTCTGCACAGTCCTGAGGACGGACAGTAGTGGTGACCTACTGCCCTCTGGTTCTGAACTGTGCAAAAGGGTGTCCTTGTTGATTTGAAAGGCTGACCACCTGGCAGTGGTGGAATAGGAAGAAGACTGTGCTCTCCAAGGGCCCACAAAGAAAATGTTCTTTGCACAGTGCTTTCAACTTCTAAGCCTTCAATTATTCAAATTCTGTCAAAACTTTTCATAAAGGCAGTCATTAGATTAAGATGAGATCTAGACTGACAATCTGACAACACATGCAGTGACAAGGTGGCCAGATACCACTCCTGCAGCATGGCACAGCAGACAGCCCAGTCCTACGTGCTGGGCTAGAGGCAGAACATGCAGGTTCCTCTACAGATGAGTATGACCTCTCTGCAGCTTGATCCCCACAACTACAATATGGGGAAGAAGTGGCTACAGCACAGAGGATGAAGAGCTATCTGAGAAGAGTTCAGCACAGCTTGTGTTGGAGAATAAACACTAATGATGCAGGGAAGATGGGGAGACAGAGATGCAGCCACCTCAGCCCCTGGGATTCCAACAGCCACATTCAGCCAGTTTCTTCATTTTACTGGAGCTTCCTGAACCCAGGTCAGCTTTACTTGGTTTTGGAGTCTTCTCTTGCCTCACCTAGCCCTAGACCCAGTACCAAGAATTTCCCTGACTGTGACAATACCTGGGCTGGGAGATGTTGGGAGAACCTCCCAAAACCAGCAGTTCTGCAGTACCAGGCCCAGCTGTTTCTGCTAACATGAAGCAAAGCAAAGAGGGACCCCCAGGGACCCGTGGTACCCTTGGCACCATCATGCAAATATACCAACCAAAGCATGCTGCCACTAAGCACAGAAAATTGCTACTGCAGAGTCCAGAAATGCACTGGTGTCATCAGCAAGTGTGCTGCTCAATGGCAATGCAGGCCGTCCACCAAGGCCACAGTTGCCAGTACTGGTGAAATGTACTAAGGCTCTTTTAAAATGTATTATACAATATATTTGCATTCAATGAGAAAAGTAATTTCCTGACCTTAAGACACTGGATCAACTATGCACATCCATGCAATATGCTATCATATAATTTTAAAAAAACTGCTTTCCCCCAAATTAGTAGCACTGAAAAGTATCCAAAAGCAAGTCCTATGTAGAAAAAAAAAAAAAAGAAACAAAATAGTATAAATACAATTTAGATTATTAAAAAAAAAAAACTAAAAAATTCACATGGTGGGATCCATTTTTTTTTTTTAAACAGTACTAGGGATTGAGCCCAGAGCCTTCATTCTGAATGACATCTGCAGTCTTTTAAAAATTTTTTTTCTTGGCCGGGTATGCTGGTGTATTCCCATAATTCCAGCACTCAAGAGGCTGAGGCAGGAGGATTGCTGAGTCCAAAGCCAGCCTATGCTACAAAATGAGTTCTAAGTCAGTTTGAAAGACCAAAAAGAAAAAAGAAAAAGAAAGGCCAGGTGTGGGCATGGAAGTACACTCCCGTAATCCCAGCACTCAGGAGGCTGAGGCAGGAATATCGTTGCAAGTTTGAGACCAGCTTGGGCTACAAAGTGAGCCCAAGGCTAGCCTGAACTGCATAATAAGACCCTGTCTCAAAGACAAAAAAAAACAAAAACAAAAACAAAGTCAGTCTGAATTGCATAATGAAACCCTGTCTCAAAAAGACAAAATAAAAAAACAAATTTTTTTCTTTTGAGACAGTTTCACTAAGTCACTAAATTGCCCAGGCCTGGTTTGAACTTGCAATTCTCCTGCCCCAACTTCGAAGAATGCTGGGATTACAGGTGTGTGCCACCACTGTGGGTGGTGGGATCTACTTCTGAAGGTGAACAAGGGAAGGAAGTCCTGGGCAGTGTGTGCCCAGTTCTCACTGGTCAGCTCCTGCTCACAGCACCAAGCTCAGAGGGATCTGGGTACCATCTTGCCATGCCCAATGGCAGAGCCCATGCCCACCCTGACTACCATGCCCTGTTCATTCAGGAACCACTCAAGGATGGAAGAGAATCTCTGGATTCAACTTGTTGCAAGCCTGTGAGGCACTTTAATGCTATGTCTTGTTCTTTATGGGCAATACAGAGACTTTAAGGTCATATTTCCAATGTGCTTCCTGTCTCATGTACTGAGATTACAGGCATGTGCTACCACCTTGGGTGGTGGGATTCACTTCTGAAGATGGGCAGGGAAAGGAAGCCCTGGGCAGTGTGTGCCCAGCCCTCACTGGTCAGCTCCAGTTTTAGACCAAGTCTAAAACCTGCCCCTATCTGGCCATCTCTAGATTAGGACTGAGTGAACTATACATCCTTTAAGAAGAAAATATCACTTTTGCTAGGAAAACAGTAAGTACAGTTTTCAATAAAGATCATCTGGAGAGTCTGGTGCCAGAATAGGTGAAGGAGGAATACGACTAGAGAATCTTGAGCCCTAGTATAGCCATGTGGGCTAGCCCTATTTGGCCTGCATGTGACCAGCCAGTCTCAAATTCCTCTAGACCACAGAATGAGCTGCTTAAGAGTAGCGTAGCCCTCAGAGGCCAGCATAGGCACCCAGAGGGCTGTCAAGGGCCAGAGGCCTGGCCTCACACTCCTCATACCTTACTCTTGGCTCCTGCATTTCCGGCCAGGGTGGTGGGGCAGAGCTTGGCAAAGAGCGTCTGGTGCTCACCAGGAGTCAGGCTGCCAGCCTGTGGCTTACCTGATGAGGGCGCTCTCCTGCAGGAGTTCCCGGCTGAGGTTTAGGGGGATGTCCTCGCTGTCTACCACACCTGAGAAGGACAAGGTAAATCAGGGCTCCCCATGCCTCTGAACTGTCAACCAACACTCATGTCCTCCTTGCTCCTAACTGGCCATTCCTCTACAGCCTGGCTTTACACAAACCTCGTGAGGTAAGAGCCTCCTTCTATCCTGCTTGTCCCTCAGGTGGATGAGACACATCTAAGGGTAGGTTGCCTGTGGCCTCAGAAGCCCTGGGACACTGGCAAATACATACTGGATTTTATCTTAAAAATTCTCTTTTTTAGGCGGGGTGTGGTGGCTGCATGCCAGTAATCCCAGCACTTGGAGGCTGAGGCTGGAGGATCACTGTGAGTTTGAGGCCACCCTGGACTACATGGTGAGGTTAGGGCCAGCCTGTACTACATATTAAGATCCTATCTCCAAAAATGGGGTCTCGCTATTGAGTGCAGACTGGCCTCAAACTAATGGCAATCTTCCTGCCTCAGACTCCCGAGTTCTGGGATTACAGGCATAAGCCATCAATCTTAGCCCAAAAAAATTCTTAACTATATAGTGTACAGTGTGCCTTTGTGGTACAAAGTTCTAAATGCTGAATTCTTTTTTTTTAAATTTAAAACATGTACTTTACTTCAATTGTTCTGTCTTTAATTGAATTTAAATGCTGAATTCTTTACTAAACTGTAATCTCAAATTCAACTCAATTCATGCATAAATCTGACCCATATAATATTTCAAAACACGAAATGAACTCAACTCAATACACCCTCGCCCCCAATCAACCATCACTAATGCTGAGGCCAGGAAGCTTCCCAAGGGCTCAAGCAGCTCTCCCCTGGCCACTCTGTAAACACAGCCAGCGTACTCAACCATGCCCGAGAAAGACAATGTTGGAACCAGACCAATAGCTCCTTTCCAAACGCAAGAGTAGACTGGGCCTCATGAAAGCCACTCATGGGCATAGGCCCAGTCCACGCCACACAGCACAGATACTGGGCCACCATACCTCGGACGAAGCGCAGCCACTTGGGCAGGATGTCTGTAGCCTTGGTCTGAATGAGGACCTTGCGGCTGTACAGTGCCACACTGGAGCCCAGCTCCCTGCTCACATCCAACATGGATGGTTTCTGGGGGCAAGGAAACGCAAGGTCAGGTGGCAATGGTAGAAATGTACCTCAGCCACAGAGAGGCAGAGGCTGAAGACAAGCCGGCTCTCCCAAAGGCTGCCCTGGGTGATGAACCCTGTGGGCAAGAAAGGCTGCAGAAACAATGCTCCTCCACCATCCTTTATCCACTCCTCCCCATCTGTTCCTCTGGAAGTCCGGGGTCCAGGGAATACACCCCCACCACACTAGGGCTTGTAGGGGTGGGATGGCTGCTGACCTCCACAAGCTACTCCCTGTAGAGGGTATAAAATACTGAGGACTGGGGCCAGGGATATGGCTCAATGGCACAGTGCCTGCCTGGCAAGCATAGTGTTGTGAGATCAATTTTTAGTACCGAAAAACGAAACCAAATGAAACGAAACAAAACGAAATGAAACTACTGAGGACTGTATGTCCCAGAGATAGACCCAAACCCCGCCAGAGGTTAGGAAGCCACAGGCCTTACCACTTATCTGTGTATGGCCTAAGGATGATTTTTACATTTTTAAATAGAGAAAAAAATCATATAGGACTATTTCAAGACAGGAATTCGATCTTTAGCGCCTACAGGTTCACTAACACCCTGCCTTGCTGGTCTGCTGTAGCACTGTCTGATGGGCTTTCCTGTCATGGCAGCAGGGTCAGCAATTAGCACGGCGACTGTGTGGCTGAAAAGCCAAGCTCCTTTTCCCAAGCCCTCACAGAAGAGGACTGCCAGTGCCTATTTTGCATTGGTACTGGGTTCTGTCATACTGTGGGTGCTCATCTGGAGGTCCCCAGAGGCTGAGACTTAGCCTCTCTAACCAGTTCCAGGGGATGCTGAGGGTCAGGTGAAGGCAGGAAGGTTGAAGAAGTCCTGAACAGGGGTCTTTGCTCTAGGACTCAACTGAACTTCTGTGCACCCCCATGAGCCAGGGAGATGGAGGGCCAGGTGGAACACACAGAGGGCACTGGCACTGGGAACCTACCAGTTTTCCCAGAACATCTAGTAGAGAACCTGATACAGCCCTGCACCTCATGGTCTGGCTACTTGAGCCCAGCAGTTGTCCCTGTGGCTCCTCCCTGGTACTCTAGGCCAGTCTGCCTCCAAATGTCAGCATCCAGCTTGCATGAAAGATGTCACGTAAAACATCCCTTCACTGTGCACAAGCAGTAGGAGACTGAACTCACCAATGCTGCACACCTAGAAGGCTCTGCTTTCTTTTGCTCTAATCCTGTCAAGTACCAGTGTGGCATACTGGCACACTGTGGCATTTGGGGACACTGCTATGGCTGTGGGGATGTCCTAACTCCAGAGGAGCAGTGGAGTGGTTGAGGACCATGTTGGGGCAAATTGAGCACTTCACCGTCTCTGGCACGTAGAAGATGCTCCGGATGTTGAGTGGTGCATCCGTCTTGTAATGCAGGGTGTAGCGGGGCTTATCATAGGCCTGGGTGACATAGCGGTAGAACTGCTCATGCTGCGACTCATTGAGTTCCTTTGGATCCATCATCCATATGGCCTAGAAAGGGAGACCAATGGGGAGACATATTTAGAAAGTCTTCCCAATGGCTGCATGAAGTAAACTAGTAGAGCACATGCCCCTAGAGTGGCCTCCTGGCACAGGTGGGCGGGGTCTTAGGGGCAGACTTCTCCCTCGGGCTCTCCTGTTTCAGGGCTAGGGTAGGGGCAGAGGAGACATGCAAAGGGCTCTGGAACAAGAGCCCCAGTAGGGTTAGGAGGAAGGGGTGGAGCTGAGGGAAAAAATAATGACACTGTCTACTCCTGGGCAGGCTGATGGACAAAATGCGGCCCCTTCAGTAGAGTATCATTCAGCCATGACAAGGAACAAAGCACTGATATAAGGTAACATGGTTGAACCTTGAAGACATTAAGCTCAGTAAAAGAAGCTAGATCCCAGAGACCATATATTATATGATTCCATCGACATGAAATGTCCAAAGCAACAAAGAAAGGAGAATGTGGCTGCCAGGGGCCAGGGAAAGGGGAGTGGGCGGGAGTGCCTGAGGACAAGGCTGCCTTATGGAGAGAAGGAAATGTTCTAACACTGGCTGTGGAGGAAGCTGCATAACACAGAATGCACTGGACACGACCAGACAGTATACTGATCTGTGAGGTGTGTGGGTCACACTTCATGACCCCTGAGCCCCTGGCTGGCTGTGCATAGACTGTGGTGTGCTGGGGTCAGGGACCTGTCTTCCCTCCCCACCTTCCCCAGGTCACCTGTGCTCCCCCACCTCCAAATACGTGTTTTGGGAGTACTTATACTTATTTGTCTCCATACTGCTCAAGCCCCATAGGCAGCTCAGGGCCTCACCTGCAGGGTGTTAATGCGTCTTCCATTGAGGTACAGGGGGAAGCTGATGAAGTTACTGTATTTTGTTACCACATCTGCAGGAGACAGAGGCAACGGTGAAGACCTGAGGGTTCAAGGTGAGCACAGCCTGCTGGGAAGAGCTGGTCCATGCTGTGTCATTTCAAAGGTACAGGACCAGGGCACAGCAAAGAAATCTGTGCTGCCCAGGTCACACGGTGGGTAGCAGAACTTGAAGGAAAGGCTGACCTTTTGGATCTACCATGAGGCTGTGAGGCCCTCTGGAGGCAGAGGACCGGGCCTGATGCGATAATGCTGTGTCCAGGAAGTGCTCAGCAATCTTAACAAACTCTCAATGAGATCCAGAGGGAGACACGGCCCACAGAAGGACCTGCCTTCCTCTGGCCCTCAGGAACACCTAGGGTCAGAAGCTCCACCAGGCTGGTACAGGACACCCTGAGATTTCACAGTAGGACAAACTTCACCAAAAGCAACATTAACAAGAATGAAGGCAGAGCCCAGTGTGCTGTAAGCCTTGGCCTTCAAGGTCCCCAGCACAGAGCCAATGGGTGTTCCTCTTCTATTGACCCAGGAGCCAGACCCTGAAGTCTGGTCCTGCTCAGTCATGCTACATGCTGCTCATGCAGGTGGAGCCTGATGAATGTGCTTGTGCCCACCCTTCCGAGGCCCAGCGCCCTCACCTTGAACACGGGACTCACTGGCGAACTCTCTGCAGTCTGATTTGAGGTGGATGATAATTTTGGTCCCAGTTCTAACGCCTGAAGCTTCAGCAATTTCAAACACCCCGGAGCTAAGACACAAAGGAAAGGACCAACTGGTTCCACACCTCACTACCTACAAACCTTTGTATGTAAATCCAGTCCTACTGGAATTTTCCCAAGATACACGCAAAGAGGGTAAGCCCCTGGGGTGGACTCCAGAAGTCTTTCAGACCACCAAATGGACAGCAGGAATGAGGACCACTGGCTGTACTATCATGTGTGAGTCCCCCAGCTACCTTGCAAGTCTCTTTCTAGAAGACCTCCAAGGCATATGTGACTCAACAGATCCGTAGTGTTGGGGCCTTGGCCTGCTCATGTGGGTACCAGATGCCTGGGGGGAAAAGGCTACCTGCCATGCTGTTTCTGAGTGTGGTAGAGGGTGGGCTGAGAGGAGCAGAGAGCATTTCAGAAGTTCAGGGAGAGAGGATGTCCCAGGTAGGGCCTCGCTGACACCTGGCCATGTCTACACTGAACACTGCTTTCACTGAATTTATGGATTCTGTCTGGACTGGAGCAAGTGCAAGTTTCACCAGGGCTGAACTCCTGCCCTTGGTGTGCTGCTAGATGCAGTCAGCAGCATATAATTAAAAAATGACATTTTGGGGCCAGGAAAAAATCCTTAAATTTGGCTGAGGTACTGTTGTCCTCAAATATTTCAGACACCTCAAACACCTGAAGTTGTTTTAGAACATTCACCTAATCATCCTGTCAGACAGACATCATCTCCAAGTATCTCGGAGAGGATTCTGGCCTGGCCATACAAAAATGGGTGACAAGGCCACTCGATCCATGGAGAAGCCCCAGACAGAAGTGCCCCTCTGAGTCCAGCCGGGTGGCAGCAGAGGAGCTCCATGGCACAGAGGCTAGAGGAGGATGCTCAGTGGGGCACTGGGAGAAGGGTCACACCATTGCATGGAGGAGCTCAGCCTGGACGGGCCAGTACTGTATAGTAGGGACTGGTGAGAGCCAACAGGTTTTTAGGACCCCAAAGGAACTCCTTCCCAAGATGGGAGCCAAACTTCATATGAATAGCCCAGAACATGCCTGTTTGCATTTCTTCAGTTTCCAAAGTTAGTGGTAACTTCCAATTTGCATATCATGTGATACTTGACTCCAAGTATCCCCAGGGATAGCACCACTCTCTATGTGAGGAGGCCTGTTCCTCACTTACTCACCCATCTGAAAGCCACTGGTAACCTGGGCTCCCTGGGGCTGCAGAGCGGGAATAGACCTCCACTCTATCAGCAACCATGAAGGCTGAGTAGAAACCCACTCCAAACTGGCCAATGATCTTGCTGCTGGCCTCCGCCTGGTTCTGTAGGGCTTCCAGAAAGGCCTGTGATGGCAAAAACTGGTCAGGTGGAAGCTGCTCCCTTCTGTATTGGAGCTGGCATACATGACTTCTATGCATGTTCCTCAAACACATGCCAGGACCCATTAACTCTGAAACAATGACAGTGACACCCCCCACCACCAATTTATACATAAACAACTAAGTGATGCTGGGCATAATGGCACATGCCTGTAGTCCCAACACTTGGGCGGCTGATGCAGGAGAATCTAAGGAGGCTGATGCAAGAGAATTGCCATGAGTTCAAGACCAGCCTGGGCTACAATACTGAGTTCAAAGCAAGCCTGCACTACAAAGCAAGACCCTCTGTCAAGAAGAAGGGGTGGGGTGGGGAAAGAGGGTGAGGAAGAGGAGGAAGTAGTAGTTAAGTGTCCTCTCCAGAGCATCTGTGTCAAGTTCATGCAGCATGGGAAAGTGCCAGATGACTTTGCAGAAAAGCAAGAAGGTGGTATGGAGTGTTCTAGACTCAAACAACAGTGAACCTATGGACTGTGGTTTATAGCTCTGGACAGAGTACTCCCTTCAACCCATTCATGTATAAAACGCACATGCTGTCTGAAACTACTAGAGGTTCCTGTGACACAAAAGTGAAACAAAGTCATAAGCACCCCTCATGGAACTCATCTGGTCATGTCCTTACTCCATTTAGTTCCCAGGGCTACCATATATGAGAGAGGCTGGGCCTGCGCTTACCTTTGAACCTGACCTGGCGATTGTGCCTAGGTTGGATACCAGCTCCTCCTGTGTCATTCCAATGCCAGTATCCTGAGGAGAAAGTCAATAAATGTCAAGTATAGCTCTGGGAACTGGGGTGATGGCTATAGTCAGTGCCTCTGTGCCACAGAGCTCCTCTATCCACCTAGCTCAAAGGGGTACATCTGCCTGGGGTTTCTCCATGGATCAAGTGGCCCTGTCACACATTTCTGCCTGGCCAGACCAGAATCCTCTCTGAGATACTCAGAGATGATGTCTGTCTGACAGAGTCATTAGGTGGACATAGGTGGCTTCATTGATACTGGCCAGATGAGCCAGGAAGCACACCCCATGCTCATCAGAAAAGCCCAAGTCCAGGCATATCAGCCCCAACTTCTCAGAGAAAATTGGAAGGGGTAGGAGGAATCAACATAAAACAACCCTGGAGCTGGATGTGGCTCAGTGGTACAGCATGTGTTTATTAGCACAGGGCAGGCCCTAGGTTCCGTCTTAGCACCCAAAATATGAATGAATAAAAGCCAATCCTGGGCTGGGGATGTAGCTCAGTGGTAGAGTGCTTGCCTAGCATGCACAAGGTCCTGAGTTCAATCCCCAATGCCACACACACACACACACACACACACGCCAATCCTGAGAAGAAGATACTAAGGAAGCAACTCGGAAGAAAATGTGTAACACTTGTCACGGAGGTGAGGCCCTGTCCACATGCCCTGCCTAGCTCGGTTCCCTCCTTTGGTGACTTTCCTGGCAGGTGCAAGGACTATAGCTCGTTGGGAGAAGCAAGTAGGGAGACACCTGCTGCCCTCACTACTGCTCTCTCAGAGCAGCTGCAACTGCCACTGAGGGCTGCAGATCTTCCCCTCCCGCGGCAGGTTGCTGTGCTCTCAATGCAAGGGTCCACCAAGTGACAGTGTCAAGAGGTGGGACTTTGGGAGGTGATCAAGTCATGAGTTATTGTCTTCAGGAACAGGAACACTGAGTGCCATTAAAAAAGAGGCCTCATTAGGCCTAGTGGTGCGTGCCTGTAGTCCCAGTGCTCAGGAGGCTGAGGCAGGAGGATTGTTGCAAGTTCGAGACCAGCCTGGGCTACAAAGTGAGCTCAAGGCCAGCCTGAATGGCATAGTGAGACCCTGTCTCCAAATAAATAAATAAATAAATAGCCTCTATTGTCTCCTGAGTGTAAGAAACTGAAAGAGCAAATAAGATCCAAGATAGATATTGTGAAAAGAAACTGCTCAAAAGGAAGGAACAACTGGGATAATGGAAAGGAGAAAAGAAGGAAGGGGAAAAAATATACATATATATATATAGAGAGAGAGATACACACAAGATAGCAAAGATAATTATACTACTCCTTCTATCAGTTCATTGAAAGGAACAGTTAGTACTTAACATTGTCTGATCAACTTTGCATGCCTATATCTCGTAATCTGAGCAACTAAAATTTTGAAGACAACAGTATGCAATATAATAACCATTGTTAGTTTCCTATCATCTTGTTTTGTTTTGTTTTGTTTTTTGGTACCAGGGATCAAATTCATGACCTCGCACTTACCAGGCAAGCGCTTGAGCTGCTGAGCTAAATCCCCAGGCCCCTATCATCTTGTTTTGAAATTAAAATTATCATTTTATTGTGGTGGTTTTTTAAAATTCTCATTAAACCAGGCATGGTGGCTCACACCCATAATCCCAACACTTGGGAGGCTGAAACAGGAGGATCATTGTGAGTTCAAGACCAGCCTGGGCTACAAAGTGAGCTCAAGGCCAGGCTGAACAGCATAGTGAGAACCTGTCTCAAAAACACAAGGGCTGGGGATCTAACTCAGTGGCCTAAGTGCCTGCCTGGCAAGTGCAAGGTCATGAGTTCAATCCCCAGTGCCGCAAAAATAAATAAATAAATAAATAAATAAATAAATAAATAAAAAATTCTCTTTGAGAGGAAAAAAAAAAAGAGGCCTCTGGGCCAAGGATATAACTCAGTGGCACAAGTACTTGTCTGGGAAGCACACTGAGTTCAATTCCCAGTAGTAAAATAAATAAATATAAAAATAAAAATAAAAAAAGAGGCCTCTAAGTCAGGCCTGGGTGATGCACACCTGTAATTCCAGCATTTGGCAGTCAGATGCAGTAGGATCATCTTGACTTTGAGGCAACCTGAACTACATAGCAAGACCCTGTCTCAATCCCCTACTCTCCCCCCTCAAAAAAAAGAGGCCTCCAGAGAGCTTGTTTGTCCCCTCTGCTAGCTGAAGACATAGAGAAAGATACTGCATCTACTAGCAACTTTACTGTGGATTTCCTAGTTTCCAAAACTGTGGTGAACAACTATTGTTTATAAATTACCCAGCCGGCTGGACATGGTGGTGCACACCTGTAATCCAAGCAATTGGGAAGCTGAGGCAAGAGGATTACTGCAAATTGAAGGCCAACCTGGGCTACACAGTGAATTCAAGGCCAGCCTAAACATACTGAGACCCTGTCTTAAAACCAACCAACCAACAAACAAATGAATGAAACAAAACAAAACAAAATTACCCAGTCTAAGATATGTTATAAAAGCACCCCAAACAAATTAAGACACAGGCTGAGGTGTCTGTGAAAACTGCTTTGAGTCCAGATGGGTCCCACTTAAGAGTCCCTCTCTCCTCATCACAATAGCCTAAGTGCACCTAGCTCACCCTCGCTATGCCACGAAGAATACCCTGAACAGGGCAGTTTGCCACCAAGTTGCCATCAATTTCTGAACTGGATAAAAAGAGCCCAGAACAGTTTCTACTTGTTCTAGGAGGTTATTTTTAAATGTTTTACCCTGAGGACAGCATGCAGGGGGCCCTGTGGCCCTGCGAACAAAGGACACACAGGCACAGTGCCAGACAAGAATTTTAACAATATTCAACCTATAAAGCAGGATGATACACTGTGCAGGCACCAGATTCAACTGTCATTACTGCAGTGCACTCAAGCGTGTATCACAGGTCCCCTGACCCAACACAGGATGGGACACCAAGAGGCTTCTAGTAAATTCTCTCTGAGATACTGGCAGGAAGATCCCCAAATTTGCCGATATATTTATTGAGAACATAAAGTAATTACAAATAAAGAATGGTTTAAAATTAGTTTCTAGTTAGCACTAATCATTAGATATAATTTACTTTTTCTTTTTTTGATACATGATCTTGCTATGTAGTTCAGGCTGGTCTTGAACTCACTATGTAGGCAAGGCCTCCTGTCTCATCCTCCGGATAGCTGGGACTACAGGCATGTACCAACACACCCAGTTGAAACATAACTTACATTGAAATGCTCATTTAGACATACTGGAACTTTTAACAAAATCCTAAGGGAAAGGTTCATGTTAGACTGATGTAAGAAAAACTGTAACTAATAATTCCTGCTTTCAAGCCAGGCCTGGTGGCGCATGTCTGTAATCCCAGCACTCGGAGGATCGTTGCGAGTTCAAGACCAGCCTAGGCTACAAAGTGAGCTAAAGGCCAGCCTGAACAGCACAGCGAGACTCTGTCTCAAAAAGTCAAGGGCCAGGGACTTAGCTCAGCAGCCTAAGTACCTGCCTGGCAAGTGTGAGACTGTGAGTTTGATCCCTGGTGACGCCAAATCAATCAATCAATCAATCAATCAATCCCTGTTTTCAATGCATTCTGTAGTTCTTCCTAAATTGAACCATAGACTCCCTGCAATTCCTCTGAAAATCTGCAGGTTTTACAGAAAATTATAAGCTGATACTAAAATTCATACAATTCAGAGAACTCACCAAGCACTGAGCTACATCCCTGGCCCTTATTTATTTAGAGATACAGTCTTGCTAAATGGCTCAGATGGCCTTAAACTTGTGATCCTCCTGCCTCAGTCTCCTGAGTAGCAAGGATTACAAGTGTGCACTACTATGCCTGGCTTGAATATTTTGAAAAAGAACAAAGTTGGAGAATTTATGCTACCTAATTTTCAGAGTTACCATAAAGCTACAATAGTAAAACTGTACAACATAACCGTTTTAGGATGGATAGAATAAACAGATCAAAGAAACAAATCTTCCCAAAGTCACAGGGGACATGCCACTTGATTTCTGACCAAAACAATGCAGTGGGGATGGAAGTCTTTAAGCAGATGATGCTACAGTCACAAGAACAAAACCAGTCTCAACCTTGACCTCACACCATATGCAAAAATTTGCTTGAAATAGTGCACAGATCTAACTGCAGGTGCTGAAGGTATATAACTTCTCAGAAGAGTCACCTGGTGGGCACTCCTGTAATCCTGGCTATTCTAGAGGCTGAGGAAAGAGGATAGCAAGTTCAAGTTTTGCCTGAGAAACTTAGGGGATCCTATCTCAAAATAAAAAATAGCAAAAAAGCCGGGTGTGGTGGCATACCCCTGTAATCCCGGTACTCGGAGGCTGAGGCAAGAGGATCACTGTGAGTTTGAGGCCAGCCTGGACTACAAACTGAGTTCAAGGCCAGCCTGAATTGCACAGTGAAACCCTGTCTCAAAGAAGAAGAAGAAAAAAAAAAAAAAAAGCAAAAAGGGCTGGGGATGTACCTCAGTGGCAGAATGTTTCATGTTTCATCCTCAGTACCCAAACAAATAAACCCCCAAAAACCCTTCTAAAAAAAAATAGGAGGAAAATCTGCCTTTATAGGAGAAATTTAAAAATTTCTTAGATCACTAAGAGCATGAAGCATAAAAGAAAAGTGATAACTTGACTTCCTTCAAATAAAAATTTGGGCCAGGGGTGTAGCTAACTGGTACAATACTTGCCTAACATACAAGAAGGCCTGGGTTCCATCCCTAGCACTACACACACAGTTACAAAATCCTTAAAAATTAAAAAACTTAAGAAGCTTGGGGATGTAGCTCAGTGGAGCTCTTGCCTAACATGTACAAAGTCCTCGGTTGGATCCTATGCACAGGAAAAGTAAAAAACAAAAAGTGTAACAATAAGTAATAAACAATAACAATAACGATGACAAAAAGCCTTTTGCTCTTGAAAAGATACCACTAAGATAATAAAAAGGCAAGTCACACACTGGTAATTTTAAGTTTACTTTTCTCTGCCTCCTATAGTTTCCAAATTTCCTATGACAGACAAGTACTAATTTACAGTAAATTAGAACAAAAGTCTCAGGAAAGATGGTCAGCGCTACCTGAGCCAGACATAAGCAGAATGCAGTGTGACCCCTCTATGTCAGCGTTTAACTCAGAACCACCACTCCCCAGGTTGGCCTGGGCATCCTCTGCAGACAGGACATTTGCCATACACCTGAGCTCTGAGAAGGAAGTACCTGGATTGTGATAGTTCCTTTCTCAGCATCAGTCTGCAGGTGAATCTCCATTTCTGGCAACGTCTGGCCATCAGATACCAGTTTATGGCGTAGTTTTTCCAGGGCATCGCTAGCATTGGAGATGAGCTCCCGTATGAATACCTAGAAACAGAAGTAGGAGGAAAGAGGGTGAAAGGCTCTGTGGATGTGGCTGACTGGCTGCATTTCAACAGCTTAAAGTCAGAATCCACCACAGAATACTCGGTCTTCAGACATAGATCCCCACTGCAGTCAGATAGTTTCTCTGGTCAGGCCACACAACAACTAAAGGGGGAGGGCTCACCACTCTCCAGCACAGCTTCAGGTAGCAAGCTGAGTCTGACTGATCTTTCCTTTCAGGATATTCAGTCGAGCCTAAAGTTATGTATCTACCTGTTAACTCAAACTTAAGAATCCCACGGGGGAGCTGTTTCTTTCCCAATTCTTGCACAGAGATGGCACCCCACCACATCTCTTTCCTACTCCAAGAAAGAAGATTCATTTCATCTCGTACAGGTGATCAAATACCACAGCCTCCACCTTCCACAGGAAAAGTGGCCACAGCCTCTGTAGTCCCCTCTGGGTCTAAAAGGCAATTTGGTCTCACACTGAGCTCCCACTCGAGTGCCGTAGCTCATGGAGAAGATGGGCAGGTGGGTGACCAGACAGAACAGGACCTGGACACATTTCCTAAAAAGCCCCTTTAAACTTAGTAATATTATACTTTACCTTTCTTCAAAATCTTCTAGCATCTCATCAGTATGGAGCTGATCGCCTATGTGATCTTCACTACTTTTTCTAAGTCCTGTAACCACTAAATAAGTTTTAACTCCCTCCAGGCCCCACACAGGGCAGGACTGTCTTCTTCCTCAACTGCTGACTCCTCCCATACCAGGTGAAGAGGCAAACAAACACAGGGGCCCTTGAGCACCCTGACAGAAGAACCCCATACAGTGTCTGGGAGATTTAAAAATCAGCAAAATTCAATTAACTTCTAGAATCAATTTGGCTCAAAGAATCATCTGGATACACTTATTCATGAAACCAAAACAGATTTTGGGGAAATACTCTCACTAGCAGATTAAAATCCAGGTCTGTCCACAGCCTAACACATTTTCACAGCTAATACAGGATCCACGCTTGCCCTAGGATGAGTCAAAGCAGCTCTGCCGGTGTGCTCCCTAGCCCTGGGAGTTGTAAACATGCACACTACCTCTTTTTCTGAGTATAAGGAACAGGCCACAATGTCCAACAGCTTCTTTGTCTCTGCCTGGAACTCATGTTTGGAGGCAGAACCTGATAATGAATCACAGATACAACCAATAAAATTTCAGTTCTATATTTGTGGAAGAACATGCTACATACTATTCAAAAGGAGGCTTAAGGGCCCGAATTTTAAATATCTATGAAGAGCAAATGAAAAGTTGACAGGAACAAAGTTTTTCAGATGAGGAGGTCTTGGGAGCAAGACACCAAGTGGCTCCTTTCTCAGCTGAGGCCAAATACACCTCTCATAGACCACAGTTCTCATGAGTTCATGCAGGCTGTCCTAACAACCAGATCCTATGTTAGTTAAAAAAAAAAAAAAAAGTAGTGCTCTAATAAATTTAGAAAGCAAAATAAAAAGAAAACCTTGCTTTTCTTCTTAACACTTTTCATTTCACTTAAAAGCCAGAAATGGAACCCCTTTGAGCCTGGCTCAAGTCTGCCTTTCCACAATGCAGAATGCAGTCCTGCCAAGTGAAGCCAATGCTCATTTCCTGTCCAGTTTTCCTGATTACTAGCAGATGTGCCATGTACTGCCACTGGGCAGATTCCTGAGTTACCACCAGAGGGTGCAAGACACACCCAGAGAAAACCAGATGTTCCTAACCAGGAGGGAAAAGGATACTGCAATCTGGGACAACCCAGACCTGATTGCTACTGGTTAGGAGGCACTGCCTCTACCTTAAACCTTTCTGAGCTGGCAGTGAACCAAGAAAGGCTACGCAGATCAGCTCTGGTTGAGCACCTACCCTGTACCACCTCTGTGCTGCTTATGATGGAGTGCAGGGGCTCCTCCTTCTTGTCCTCAGCAGCCTGTGTGCTATATAACCGTCCTGCATAGAAGCTACAAGTCAGCTGTTGCCAGTGGCTCCTGAACTGGACTGTGGACCTCTGAGGACATAGAATTTGTTTTCCTGAAAAGACAAATGTGCAGAAAGGATGAGAATTAATATCCAGGCACAGAATGTCCTAATTCATCCATATCTAGTCTGTGAAGCCAGAGACTAATGTGGATTTCTCTAACTCATACCACTCAGCCTGAATGCTTGACCTGAAACACATGGCTGAAGAAACTTCCAGGAAAGAGGAGCAGAGGCCAGTAATAGCTGGTAGTGCTCTACCTCTTCTGAGCGGCACAAGTGTTTAAGACAGCCTCGCATCCAATACTCATGTCCCTCTTACCAGTGTCTACTTGGCAGCTCCCTATACATCGCACTGGAAATGCCAGGGACAGGCCTCTTGGGGTGGTCACCCAAGCAGTGGCATCATCATTGTCCCTCTCTTGAGCTGGCCATGTGGCTTAATCTGCTCTCCTGTCCTGCAGACACTACCCTTACCCAACCCCTCATTCCTCACACTGCAATGAATTCAAAAGCTTTCCCATCAGTGCCCTGGGTTGTGATCCATCCCTGAACCTCTGCATGGTCATCATCTGATATCACGATCACCTTACTTCCCAGAAGGCAGAAGTTTTATTCCTGACCATAATCAGGTCACCATAACTAGCTCTAGGCTGGCATTCCAGCCCATCCATCCCATAATCCTTAAATCCTGCCTTGCCCTCCAACAGGTGTGCCTGACTCCTGTGCCCACCAACCATGCTCCTTCTACCACTGAGCCAAGTGACACACAGAGGACACTTCTTAACTTCCTGTACAAAACCAAGGGGAATATTCCTTCCCCATGTTGCTTAGCTAAAAGCATCCCATCCCAAAAGGAAACTGAAGTCAGGAAAAATTGAAAAAGAAGCTCAGGGGCTTGGTGTTCAGAGCCTCCCACAAGCCACCTGTTCACTTGCTCTTGCAGTAGGGGAGCGATTTCTTCATGGCCAGGATGCTTTTCTGTATTTCAGTGTCTTCCACAGTTACTATAATCAAGAACATGTGTTGAGGCCACTCCTGTTAGAACATACAGAGTTCTATGTGACACACAGTGTTTCAATGTAATGAAGAAGTACTTAGTGCCCAGACTGGTGGATATAAAAGCTGTTTTCAGTGTTTTGTCATTAAAAACAATGTTCCTACATAGTTGAGGCGTCTACTGCATATAGTTCTATATAGCTTTATTATATATATGGACCATATATATACAGTACATGGGAGAAAGGGAATGAAAGAAAATAGCCATGTTCTTGCTCGTCTGTGCAAATGTAGTGAGAAGCACCCACCAGATTCTGGACAGGCCATGGTGGTTTCCAGAGCAGCAGTGAGCAAAGCACTGCAAGCTGGGTGGTTTAAGACAACAGGGGTCATTTCTCAAAGTTTGGAGGTCACACTGAGCCCAGAGTCAAGGACTGGTGGAACTGGTTCCCTCTGTGGCTCAGTGAGTCTTGCTGTCCAGACCTCTGCTGTCTTCTAGTGCTGCCTACAGCCCATGGCATTCTGTGGCCTGTGGATGTATTACTCCTGCCTCAGATGCTGTTGTCACATAGATTTCTCTTCTCCTGTGTCTTGGCAGTGTCCATGGTCCTTCTTACACAGAAACCAGGCATCCTAGAGTGGGCCCAGGGTACTCCAATGTGACCTCATCTCAACCTGACTCACTTGCAATACACTCCTTCAACTAAGGTGACTGTCACAGGTACAGCGGTAAGGACCTGAACATATCTTCTTGGGGATACAATTCAAACCACAGTGGTTATCAACAAGATGCATGTTAAGTTCCTGTGACTACCAGAGAAAAGTGCCACAAAAAACTGGGTGGCTTAAGCAACAGCAACGTATGTTTCAGACTAGGGATGTGGCTTGGTGGTACAACACTTGCTTAGCATGAGCAAGGCCCGGGGTTCAATCTCCAGTACTGCGTGTGTGCTTACACACATACTGTCTCCTAGTCATGAAGGCCAGAAGTCTGAAGTCAAGGGGTAGACAGGGCTGGCTCCTCATGATGCTAAGGCAGGGTCTTTTCCCAGCCCTCTCCCAGTTTCTGTGGCCTCAGACACAACAGACTTATAGACACCTGCCCTCTCTCTGCCTTGCTCTATTGGTGTCAAATCTCCCCACAAAGACATCAGTGGTACTGGGCCAGGGACTATCCTAATGACCTTAGTTTATCTTGATTCCTGCAAAGATCCTATTTCCAAATAAGGCCACATACATAGGGACTGTGAGGACTTCAACATCTTTTGGAGGGAATCCAAGCCCTAAATTCTATACGAACAGAATGGGAAGAACAGGGAGGAAACAGGGTAGCTGAGGAAAACATAAAATTTCTGGGTATATTTTTATGCACCTGATTCTTAGAACCATGGTAATCACCCCCGCCCCAATATTGGAGATTAAACCTAGGGTCTTCACATTGAGCTACATCTCTGTCCTTTTTAAAAATTTCTAAGCCAGGCCTCTAAGCCAACTATTTGGCACACAGCTGTAATCCCAGCACTCAGGAGGCTGAGGCAAGGGGATCGCTGCAAGTTTGAGGCCAGCCTGGGTTACATAGTGAGTTCAAGAACAGCTTGAGGCCGGGCGTGGTGGCTCACACCTGTAATCCCAGCACTTGGGAGGCTGAGACAGGCGGATCGTTGTGAGTTCGAGACCAGCCTGGGCTACAAAGTGAGCTCAAGGCCAGCCTGAACGG
>RJWT010007757.1:15832-27301 GCA_004365215.1 Cuniculus paca | reverse complement strand
GAGGAAAATTGAAGTATTGATTGCATTTATTTTCTCATGACACAAAAGGTAAATTAATCCTTTTAGAGGAGAAAACATGTTTTTATTACATACTGAGTAATTTCTTTTGAAAAAGAAAAACATTTTTTAGAGCCTCTGGCAGTAAAACTAGATTCTCCTCCCACATCTTAGATGAGAAGGTGTGTCATTATTCATGCATAATCTGATTCCAGATGATTCCTTGTTTACAGTTTGTTTTTTGTATTTCCTTATGTAAGCAGGAATTAATACACTCAGACATGAAAGAAATAAGTTAAATTATTTTTACTGCTTCTCTTTAGGGCGTACAATATATCTTCTTTAACTTCCAATGACATGCAAAACAGTCAGAGGAAAAAACCCCGCAAATATCTATAGAAACAGAGACAAATATCCTAAGGAGTATATGTGTATTTATGGGCTTGCCCAGCTTACCTTCCTCCCTGACACTTGCTGGGGACCAGGAGATGTGGTCTGCCCCTTTCTTATATCTGCTGTATGCTGGCCCTGGTTTACAATCTTGGAGAACCGCTCAGTTGAACTGAAAGCAAGATGAACCTCCAGATGTACATGTTTTCTGCACATCTAGTGGGTGGGTGGCTCCTGGTGGGAAAAGCCCTAGCTATTCCAGACTTTGGCATACTCATCCTAGAACTGCCCCCAAACTCTGCTGTGTGCACATAATAGGGAGAGTGTATTTGTGTGTTTATTTGCCAACTGGTATATTTGAGAGTTACAAAACTTAGCTGGGACTTTTAAAGGCTTTGAGTATTACCACATCTTGACTATTGTGACTGAAGTTTTAATGAGCACTAGGGTACTGATTGTAATTCTTTTCGATAAATACTCAAAATTGAGATTGCTGGATCATGTGATAGTTCTAGTTTTAATTTTTGAGGAAATTCTACACTATTTTCCATTCCTCGTAATAAGGGACAAGGTTCCCAATTTCTCTATATCCTCACTGACCTTTGTCCTTTGGTGTTCGGATAATGACTGTGCTAATGGTATGAGGAGATACCTCATTGTGATTTTGATTTTCATTTCCCCAGTGATTGGAAATATTAAATACCCCATCTTATACTTTTTGACTGTTTGCATGTCCTCTTTGGAGGAACATCTATTCAAGTCTTTAACCCATTTTTAAATTAGGTTACTTATTTTCTGCTATTGAATCAGAGGAGCACCTACATATTTTGGAAATTAACCCTTTATCAGATGTATAGTTTTCAAATATTTTGTTCCATTCCATAGATTGCCTTTTTAGCCTGTTGATGGTTTGTTTTGCTGTGTAAAGCTTTTCAGTTTGGAACATTCCTACTGGTCAATTTTTGCTCTTGTTACTTGTACTTTTGATGTTGTCTTCATGAAATTTTTGTTATGACCAATGTCCTCAGGCTTTTTCTCTTATGTCTTCCAGGAGTTTTACAGTTTTAGGTCTTATATTTAAATTTCCATCAAACAATGAATGAAAAAGGAAAATATGCTTATGTAAAAACAATAGAAGGAGATCCTGTGATATATAAGACTATGAATAAACCACAAAGATATTTTGCTAAGTGGAACAAATCAGTCACAGAAGATCACACACTGAGTGATTCCTTTGCATAGCATGGGAAATAGTCAAACCCACAGACTTAGACAGTAGAATGCTTATTACTCAGGGATTTGGGAGCAGGTGAATGAGAAATTACTAATCAAAGGGCACAAAGTTTCTGTCACATGAGATGAGTAACTGTTAGAAATCTGCTGTGTAACATTTTGCTTACAGGCAATAAAACTATTTTATAAGTTTGTTAAGAAGGCAAATTTGCTGTTAAATGCTTCTTAACATCAGTAAAAGAAAAATAACCAAAAACCTTGATGATGCAAAGGATGCTTTAGACTCTAGAGTGAGAGAACTATGGATTAAGGACTCAGATTTAAGGAGAGACTCACTTTCAGGTGACAACCCTGTACTTATGTCTCCCCCAGAGTGAGCACCTTCTTAAATTTTGGGGTACCTCTTCCAACTTCACTCTAGTTTCAGCCCAAAGATGCCTGTAAATGTGTGGCTTTAAATTCATTTTTATGACTGTTTTCCTAGAACTCTTCCTATTCTTCTAGGTAATCTACATTTTCTAACTTACATTTCAGTGGACAACTTTGTATATATGATATCTTCTTAGAAATATGTTTCTACCTCTTTAATTCTTGTATCTCACATTGCTTCTTTTTGTAGCCTTCATTATAAGAAAACACAGAAGCCATTTTTATTATTTGATGTAGAGATGAAATAGATAGCATATCTTTGATAGAGATTATCAACTGTGGCAGTAACTGGGCTGTAAAGTTTGACCTTATGAATCCAGAATACGATGGCCGCTGGGAACTCGGGGCCTCCTGTCTCCCTGGGTCTGTGTCCTCATTCCATCACCTCCTTGAACTCTTTTTGAAGGAATAAACTGGCTTTATTTTCTCTCCAATTCAAATAAAGTTTATTCCTTGTCATCTGTTAGTAGGTCTTAGGTTCAGGGGACAGTTGAACCTTGCACAGCTTGATACCATGATGAAACTGAAATGAAATATAGTAGCAACTTACAGAATCTTTACCAAGTGTCTCTCTGGTCCTAAGCAATCATTAACTCTTCACCTCTGTACCTACCTTGGAGCCAGTGCATGTGGAACATGCTTGTTCTATGAGTGTTGCTCTGTTCTTTGTTGACTGTGTTTTTCCTCATGGTGGGTAGATTCTGGGGCCAAAAGTACACGTCTAAATGGAACTTATCCCCTCTTTTAGACAACACCAGGGTTGCCCATGACCTTGGCTTATCCTGTCTATGGTGGCATATGCCTTTTTACTGGCACTATCCTCTTGAAGGAAGATAGTGCCACCAGTGAGTGCCCCTAAGCCCCATGAAGGTGCTATAGTTTGGATTTGGAATGCTCTCCCAAGGACATGTGTGTTAAATACTGAGTCCTCAGCTTGATATTATAGGAAGAAGGTGGAAAACTTGGAGATGGGCCCTAGTGTGAGATCTTCCAATTGTTAGGGACATACCCTAGAAGCAGAGAATGAGACCCAGATCCCTCTCTTTTCCTGGCTATAAAGTGAAGGACTTTGTTTTGCCATGCGCTCCCCACCATGACTTTGTTTTGTCATGTGCTGCTTCACCACAGGTCCAAAAGCAACAGGGCCATGTACTGACACCTTCAAAACTGTGAGCTTAAATAAATGTTTCTTCCTGTATAAGTTGATAATCTCAGGTATTTGTTACAGTAACAGAAAGCTGCCCAACATGGGCAGTTATTAACTCAGCTAGAATACTGGGTAGGGGGGTATCTGGAGCAAGGGTAAGTAAATCCATCTTGGACTTGGAGGCTCTTTGCACACTCTTTCTTTGGCTTTGAAACAGGTTTTCTTATTACTTTTTTTCATTTTATAAAAATCAAGATCCAGAAAAGTCAAGAAACATTTCCAAATACACACAGCAAATGATTGAGTCCAGATATTAACTCAGAGCTTCAAACTTTAGTATTGTCCTGTGAAGCTATGATCCCACTCCTGAGAGTGCTACCCCCTGGTGATTCGATAGCACAGCATGAGCTGATGAGACGGCAGCAGCAGTGACCACTGGGTCTTCCGGGGACCAGACCCTCAATGAGTGTTTGATCCACTCTGCAAGTCAGGGTCCTCCAGAGAAATAGAACCAACAATCATTTTATTATAAAGTATTAGCTCCCATGATTATGGAGGCAGAGAAGCTTCTAGATTGGTCATCTACACTCTGGAGCCCCTGGAAAACCAGTGCCATAGTAGAGCCAGAAGTCTGAGAGCGGGCCCATGGTATAGATGGTATTGATTCTAGTCAGAGACTGAAGTCCTGTTGTCTTGGTTACTTTTCCCTTTGTTGAGACAAAATAATCAGTGCTCACATGTTAGAGGAGAAAAGGTTTATTTCAGCTCACAATTTGTAGAGGTTTCAGACCATAGTTGGCTGGCTCCATTGTAGTGTGGCACGGCAGAAGGGCACCACAGAGGAGAAACAGTTCATGGCAGAGCAGGCAGAAGGCAGCAAGCCAGCAAGCAAGCAGCAGCCTGCCCTATTTTATTCAAGATGTTGGCCTATTGACTGGTGCCATCCACACCCAGGGTGGGCTTCCATTATCTGTATCCAGAAGTATGCTAAGCCAATTTAGTTATCATATTCCCTCAAATGTCAGTACGACACATCCAAATCCAGCATCACATAACCATGATCTAGTCACCTCTCCAAAGCCCCACCTAGGAGTGCCTGACACTTTGGGAGAGCATCTAGATACAAGACATAACACCTACAAACTAGGAGTGGTTAAGGTAAGAGAAGGTCAAAGTCCTGACTTATGCAGCCAGGCTGAGTGAATTCCTTCTTTTCTTTTTTCTTCTATTCAGGACATTGGTGGACCTGCCACATTGGGGAGGATCATCTGCTCTACTCAGCTTACCAATTTCATGCTAGTCTCTACCAGTGCTGCCCTCACCAGTTGAGCATTATAAGAAATAATGCTTAATTATTTCTCTGGGTCCAGCTAAAATAATACATAAAAGTAACCATCACAATCAGTCAGAACAACCTCAGTCTTGAGCAGTGCCCTGAAGATCTCCTCAAAGGTCAGGAATCACTCAGTTAGTTGCTTGATTAGGGAGGTAGCAGGAAAGATTTGATGGCACCAGAGGACATAGTGACTTCAGTAAGTCTGGAAAGTATAAGATGAACTAAGTGTATTTCAAGAGACCCATACTATCCAACATGGTCTCCACTAGACTCATCTGAGTATTTAAATAAATTAAAAATACATAAAACTGAAATTCAGCCTTCCACTCTTGCTAGCCACATGTCAAGTGCTTAGTAGGCATGTGCAGCTGGCAGTTGTCACAGTGAATAACACAGAATGCTTCCATCATGGAAAACATTCTACTGGGCAGCATTGCCTTGGGCAGTCCCTGAATGGCCTTTGCTACCATACTTGATACTTAAAGATCACCCTGGCAAACTTTTTGCCTTATTTTCAAATGTCACAAAATTTTTCTTACATGAAAACAAGGTTAGATTTCAATAGTCAATATATTTGGGGAAATTTTGATTAAACAAATTGTGCTCTTGATTTTTAAGGTCTTTAATATGTCAATGTGCATTTTGGCTGTCCGGGAGGGAATGAGAGAAAAGCAATGTTTGCTAACTTATTTGGGCTATCTTATCTTTCCAGCCCAGTATTTCTTAGACCTGGTGTTCTGTCTGTGAGGTGTTCCATCTGATAAGGAGTACTTCTTTAGAGAATGAATACAAAGTGAAAATTATTGAGATTCTTGTTCTTGGATAAGCTACCTGCTTATCCAAGATCACCCTGCAGCCTGTGTGCTGGAGAGGCTTCATGTCGGAGCTCTGATGAACTCTCATGTGGCTGATGGTTGCTCTTGTCAAGAGTACCAGGCACAGAGGAAGCTGCCTTGGTCCTTTTGGACCAGACCAGTTATCCATTGAATATTTCTATGTAACATCAGTTGATGGTCAAGTAAATTGCTCAACCATGGAGTGCCCAAATTTTAGAGTTAAGTAATCCAGGAGATACAGTGAAATGATATTGCTTTAAGCCACTAGGTTTTTACCAGTAGTTGCTTATGCAGCAATAGTAACCAGAACAGAATTTCTCCAGCAAGAAATTAATAGTCTCCCACAAAAAGTTAACAGTTAACAAATCAGTCATTTATCCATAGCCTATAGTTTATTTAAGTCCTCAACATAACAAACAACAGATGCTAGCCACATTGATTGTTACAAAGACAGAACACCTTGGACTAAAGTTGATAAAAGGCAAAGCAAGCTATGAGGCAAATCTTGACTACATTAGTTATCTATTGCTCCATATCAAATGATCCTGAAAAGTATTAGCTTAAAGTAAAAAGAAAAATTAATTTTCCAGTTTCTCTAGGTCAGGAATTGGGATGTAGCTTAACCGTTTACTGGATCTCTATCTGTGAAATTGCAATTAAGGTGTCAGCTGTGTTGCAATCAACTCGAGCCTCAATTGGAGAAGGATCCACCTCCAGGCCTCCTTTGGAGTTTTTGGTAATTTGGTTCCTGGTGGTCAGTTGAACTGAGACCTGAGTTCCTCCTCTGCTACTGACTGCAGGCTGCCTTGGTTCCTACTCAAATGGAACCCTCTATTGAGCAGCTCACAACATAACAGCTGGTTTAGACACAGCAACCAAGAAGCCAAGAGAAAGTGAACAAGGTGAAACTCACAAACTTTTGTATGTTAGCCTCAAAAATGACATCTCATCACTTTTGCAGTAGTCTGTTTATTAGGATATAGTCTCTAGGTCTAGCTCTTACTCAGTCTAAGGGGACTACACAAGCACACTCAAAGCAGGAGGTGGCAATTTTTAGGGGCCATTGACCGTCAATGTGACTAATGGGGGTAAGATTGCGACTTAACCTGATGGCCACCAAGGCTTTTGCACTGAAATATCAGAATTCAGTCACATTATATTAAACGGAATGTGGCCATTACAATATAATGAATAATAAAATCTGCTTTTCCTGCCTCTCTACCTTCAACCTTTCATTGCTTCCATTTTCCTTCTTCAAGGGGCAATTTTTCCAAGTTCATGCAACATCGTTCTCTAAGGCACTGAGTTAAACTTCCCCATACTCACTTCTAATAGCTATGCTTTCTTGGATAAATTCTAGTGTTTTTGTGACCTTTCTGCCAACCTGCTGGTGTTGATGGACCTAAAGCAGATAATGGAGATCTACCAACCTGCTCTGTTTTCATTACTGATATGTCTAAGGGACACAAAATTAGATTCAGCCTGTCTCAGCAGCTGTTTTGTGGCTCCTCCCAGATCATGGGAAGCAAAGTGAGGTAATTTTCCCAGCCCAGCAGGAGGAAAGGATGCAACATGCACACTTCAGTGAACATAAATAATACTGCTCATCATATTTATAAGTTAAAGTTATAAGATTCGAGATATTATGGGGATAGCTCCTTAGATTCTAAAGTGAGTGTGACCGCATGAAAAAAATAACATATAGTACAAGTAAGCACCAGAAAAATCCCTTTAGCTTCAGTATTAAAATCCCCTAAATATAGCAATGTTGTTTTGTGTATACCTTGTGGGTTCTCAAAAAAATCCACCACACTAACTTTTCTTTATTCTGTATTGGAAAAGATTATCATTTGTTCAACTGTGTCCAGATGATGTGGTTGACTTAGTTTATTGCCCTTGTTCTACCAAAATATGTTTATTCAGTTATTTATGACACAGCATGTCTGCTAGTGCAAAAGAGTGCGTGATGTGGTTTTATTGCTATGTTAGTCTGTTTTCTGTTATCATCATGAACTACCTAAGCCTGGGTAATTTGTAGAGAAAGAGGTATATTTAGTTCCCAGTTTTGAAGGCTGAAAGTCTAAACAGTGTAGAGCTAGATCTGGTGATAATCCCTCCACCCCCAGCTAAGTCATTTCATGGGGAATGGCATCATGGCAGAAATGTGTGCAAAAGGGAGAGATCACTGGTGAGACAGGAACCCAGAAAGGGTGGAGAGTGGCCAGGTTTGTTCTGTTATACCAACCTTTTTTGGAGAAGTACTGAGGAATCCCAGGAGAGCTATGCTAAGTCCTTCCAAGAGCAGTGCCAAATGACCCAAGCCCTTTGCATCAGCCCTCACCTCTTAAAGGTTCCACCACCTTCCAAAATTGTCACCCTGAGGCTTAACTTCCTACATGAGCTCTTGGGGACATGTGCAAACAATATCCAAATCATAGCATCTGCCCATTTTTGGTTAGTTTTGTCAGCATAGAAGTCACCTCTGTATTGCCGTGACCAGATACCAGACACACATAATTTAAAGGCCCACATTTTCTGAGGGTTCAGTCCATGTCTGGCTGGCTCTGAGGCAGAAACATCACGGGCATGATGGAGAAGGGCATGGTGGAGGAAAGTTGCTCAACTCATAGTAACCAAGGAGCTGAGAGAGAGAGGGAAAGAACTGGAGAAGAAAGAGTAAATGAGTAGATATATTCCTCAAGGTCACATTCCAGTGACTCCTCTGGACATACCCAGTTTACTGGCTTCCTTGGCACCTCTCAACCAGTCAAGCTGACAATCAAGATGAACCATCACACTCAATAACAATGCAAAAACGTGGAAACAACATGCAATCTCAGAAAATCAGGAGTTGGTGAATTTATTCTATAAAGAAAAATAGCAAATAATTTAGGCTTTGCAGGTCATATACTTACTCCGTAATGATATTTCAACCCTGTGTTAGATTGTGAAAACAGACAAAACATAAATGAATGGTCCTACCTGTGTTTCAATAAAACATTTTTTTTTTAAAAAGGCGCAGTGAACCAGAATGGATTGTAGGTCATGGTGTAGTTGAGTAATACTTGCCTATTCTGCCTTGTGTTGAATCTTTTCATAATCATCCATCCATCCACCCACACACTCATTCACTCATCCATCCATGCACCTTCACCCATCCACTTAACGACCCCTCACATGTTTCTTGAGGGCCTACAGAGTACATGAAATGCAGGCATCCATATTAGGAGGAGCAGCTTTGCTTTCATTTCATGCTGAAATGAGAGGGCACATGGTAATTGCAGTGCTGTGCTCCAGCTGTCGCTGAGATTAGAGAAGCTGAGGCAGGTCCCCAAAGTCAAGACATCCTCCCCTTCACATCTAATTGCCTCTTACACCCACCTTCATTCCAATCTGTCTCTTTTGCTTCTTAATTCTTCTTTGAGCTACAAGGAAGAAAAACAAACAAATAAGCAAATCTCCTTAACTGTAGTTGCAATTTAAGAACCCTCTGTCCAAGGCAGGAGTATGGGGTGGTGAGATAGAGGGGCCCTATAAAAGGGACCTGCACCCCTCTGAAGCTTCCAAAACTTTTCTTCTTTTCAGACTCCGCCAGAGGTGAGAGCCTTACTATAAGACCTTTCGTTGTTCCCAAACTCTCAAAGTGTTGGTATTTGCTCCCTCTGAGGAAATGTAAAGTGGCCCCACCATACTCAGAGTCATGCTCTGGTTATTCAATCCAGAAGAACTATTAAAGTCTACCATAGCCTGTAGAAATCACACAGATGACAAATGACTAGTGTTCAGAGCTGAATCGAAGAAATGGTGTCGAGTAATGCCTTGAACACTGTAGAATAAAGCATGCAGGAACGGCCGTGAAAGATCTGGTTTAACCTCTGATGTGGTACAGACAAATTGACAGATATATGCGAAATTCCTGGTATGAAAATGATCGATCTTTCTTGGGGCCCACTGTTTGTCTTCCTCTAACAGTTCTGAGAATTAAGACAGCAAGGGTCATTGCGTGCAGGGACTTGGGCTCGCCACCCCATTTCAAGATTGGCTCTACCATGAAGTGGCGTCTGCCCAGTGGCTGGCTGCACCTTCTGATCTGTGCAAAGAGATTTGGAGGCCCTCTGGTTTAAACAGGTGCTGAAAGACAGGGAAAGCCAAAATATTTTGTTCTTTCTGGGTCACGAATTGTTTGCTGTTGGAAACATCTGTATGGACAGGCATACAGGCTAAACATAACAAGCACAGCAAACGATGATGGCCATCTTTTTGGAGGGAGCTCCCTGAGGACCCCAATAAAGTCAGTCTCTTCAGCACAAGCCCCTTGCTTTGGTCCACAGTGACAGGCAATGAATTATCCACGTTGGCTCAAAGGGCAAGGTCGCCTCATAACAACATTGCCCATATGCTGCAGCTAAATCAAGCCTGTCCCCAAATATCATTTGGCGAAGATGTGCATGTGTGCATGCACGTGTGTGAGCGCGTTCAGAGTGAGGTGATGATGTAGACCTGCTTTCAGGAGCAAAAATCACCATAATTAGAGGAAATGCTACAAGTTCATTTCCGTAAAGGGGGGAAAAAAGAGCAAGTGAGAGAGAAGGAGCTTAAAGACTAGATGTTTAGACAGGCCTGCAAGCCCCCTTGTGACCTTGCTCTGATATTTAACAAAACATTAATCTTCTTGCCAGCAATTATAAAGGATACAGTGATGTCTCTGGCTCTCAGAGAGTGAGCAATAGTAATTCCATTGTTCCCTTTTATTTATGCCTTGGCTGTACCAGGCAGATGAGGTAAGTTGGGGCTTTGATATGTTATTATTCTGCACTGGCAATACAGAAAGGATGCTTACACAAATATCTATCTGTTTCAGGGGCACTGTTTCACACCTCCTTACAACTCCAGATCAAAGCGTTTCAACATTTTATTATGAAATCATGAAAATCCTCCTCCACTTTGCATATGAATTATAGTCTTTTTTTAAACCACCAGTGTAGCCCAGTGACAGTGGCTTTTGAACCGCTACAGGGAACAAGGTGTTAGATATTTATTCCTTGAAGGCTGTGACTAGCGGGATAAAATTGCTGAATGCGGTTTGCCAGGGTAATGTCCAAGATCTCCAGCAGACACAAAAGCTTGGGGGTGGGGGACCCCTGGCACTGTGAGGAGGGCAGTGATTTCTCCTCTTGTCGGGAAACAAAATTTGCTATGAAAGCTTCCATGTGAGAGCGAGGAAGAAAGGAAAGGTTACGCACCTTGTAATTTCAAGCTAAACAAAAAGGGGCCATCCTCACCTTCCTAAAATAAAATCAAATCTTTATCCTGAGATTGGGGTGGTGGCTGTGTTTACTCTAAGTGGTAACTTCTAAATTGTCACTCCGACTTCTTGCTCCCATTGATCTGGCAGTGGGGGAGAAGCAATTGCTTCTTTTGTGGGATTAGCATATCAACTGGGTATCTTCCCTTTTAGTTGGCTTCTTTCTCTGGGGACAATTAATAATCTCCTCTGGAATGTGGAGGTGGGAGGGAAGTTGCCTGACAATTTTGATGTCTGCAGGATATACTTGTGCCTGGTGTCCGGATTCTTTCACTCGCAGGTTTTGTTTCTTACATGGATCTATAAAGAGAGTGCGGATGGCAAGAAATCAAAGTAGTCATATTTTAGGGAAAGAGGCTTCATTTGGGCTGGGAAAGAGCTCTCTGCAGTTGTGGAAAATAGTTTGTTTACTTTTTTTTGTTTTCAGTACTGGAGATCAAACTCAAGGCCTTGCGTATGCTGAGCTAGCACCGCCGCTTAGCCACATCCCAACCTTGGAAGACACATATTAGATTTATCACAATCTTGTAGCCTTCTTGATAGTTCAGTTTCTTGTTTAGATTAGCACGCATGGTCTGGTGGCATCTCAGTGACCATGAAAGCAACTTGTCTTATTGAACATGGAGTATAAGGAGATGTTTTGTGAGAGGAAGGAAGAGAAGCAAAAAAGCGTTTCTTCTCCAATGGTGTCACAGTGGGGCTTTGCATTAGCTTCCAACCTCGGCCCATTCCCAGTGATGTGTAGGGAGAGGAGGACCGAGACCAAAGCTCTGAGCTGCTACAGATTCCAGTTAGG
>RJWT010007757.1:0-15732 GCA_004365215.1 Cuniculus paca | reverse complement strand
TGGGAGTTTCTAATCTAGCCCCTCTCTCCACATCCTGATATTTATACACAATGTGAGAGTTCAGGCCCTCTCCTACTCATTTGTCTCTATTCCTCAGGGCCAGCAGCAAACCTCTACTCATGGGCTAAGTGTAACTCATAGACTTATGTGCTTACTCATGCCACTTTCCCTTGCTTAGAAGGATGCTAAAGTTGACTTTATGAACTAACTGTAAATGATTGGTAGTGTCTACCAGGAACGCTATACTGAGAAAAATTCTACACCTAGATTAGACTAGATGGTTAGATAATGGAGGCTCGGTTGATTAATGATGACCGAGTCATGATGATTGATTAGTAATGGCTGCCATAGGCAAAGAGAAGAGAATGAAGCTACTGGCCTATTGTGGAATAGTAGAGTCTCCTGGGCTGCCCACCCTTCTCTTTTCTTCCTCTAAAGGTTAGCATCCTCCCAGGTTCCTTTCTGTTCCATGAAGCCTTCCTACCAACAATAGCAACTACTCCTTCTTCCATGGTTAATTTTTTTTTTCTAAACTCAGGGGTGTACTCCAACTGAGCTACTTCCTCAATGCTTTTTATCTTGAGATAGGTTCTTATTAAATTAGGCTGGCCTTGCCCTTGCCCTCCTTTTGCCTCAGCCTCCCAAGTATCAGGGATAATAGGCTTGTGCCACCATGCCTGGTACATGGTTGAGCATCTTTGGGGTCCCAACTTCTGCTAAGCATGGACTCACTGCCTGCCTTGAATATCTCCTGGTTGTTTTCCTCTGTGCAGGTCTTGGCTTCCCAGTGAGAGGAGACTCTGGAGGTCAGGGCTTACACTCTTCTCCCTTATCTAAAGCCCATCCCAGGACATAGTGATGGAACTCTGCATGAAATCCAGTTGTAGAGCTCAAGAGATTTCACAGGTCATGACGAAATAAACCATGGGTGTTTCCACTACCAATCCCCACCCCATAGAGGGTTCTGTCTTTAGAAGTGCACAATTTCCTGTGACACATGTGCTGGCTACCTTTCATAAGTCTAATAAGTATTCAAAGTCGCACCAAGAAAGAATTTGTATTAATCACCCCACACTTACAAGTAATTATTCTAATACTTAGGAGGAAGACAGGAGGCTGCCATTTTACCCTGTCTATTGTCAATCTAACGAATAAAGTCAACTGGGGTTGGCAACCCACACTTGTAAACCCAACCACTCTGGAGGCTGAGGCAGGAGAATTGCAAGTTCAAGGTCAACCTTGAACAATAACAACAAAAAGATATAGGACTTTGTTCTATTTTTTTCTAGTCAGCTTTTAGAAGAATTCTTTCTAGATTTCTAATACTCAACAAGAAATAGTTGAAACTTTGATTTCTCCTTCCTCTTTCACTTCCCTATGGTTTGTGAAGAATTTAGAAATTCGTGATAAGTTCTGCCTTGGGTCTCAGAATGGTCCACTATCAGATAAAAGCTACTTAAGGGTTCTATCAGCAAAAGGTGCAACTTTACTTAATGCCTCTTCAGCAAAAGAGAGAAGAAAAGAAATCACTACAATTAAGAATTTGGTAAGAACCTTGCAAAAACAGGTATTGACTAGAAAGGGCTGCCCTTAATTTAAGAATGTATACCTGGAACACCAAGATGATTAATGGTGTGTTCCAGAGTGATTTGCAGAAGGGATGCTTTTGGTCCTTATCCTAAAAAAAACATGATACTTGTCTCCTAACAAAATTGGGAAGATAACTTGAGAGAAACCCTCCAGTCCTTGTATGGTGGCATCCTAGAGTCAATTTATTTGGGCATCAGTGACAGAGTCTATTTTGGGATATCATCTTCTATCAGGAAAGAGGCATGCAGAGAATCTTTGAACCTGCCCCCTGATAAGTACTTTAAGATATAAAAGAAACATTAGTGGTGACCCTTCTTAGAATGACCTGCTAAGGAGCAAGGAGGTCACAGGAGAGGAAAAGAGTGGTTCAAATGACCATTGTGTATGTATTTTGGCTGATACTGTAATGATAGTAATAAGGGTTAAGGTTACAGAGTGCTAACCCAGCATGTGTGAGGCCCCAGTACTGAAATAATTATAATGATAACAATGGCACACATTTTAATGGCCGTGTCCCAGATTTTGTCCTAAGCCTTTTATCATAGACATTTGACCTTATGATAATTGAATGATATAAGTACTCTTATTGTCATCTTATGGTTCTTTACAGATGAGGAAATCAAGGCACTGGGAAGAGAGAGGCAAAGAGAGTTATGCCCAGGTTTGATCATTAATGTCACTGGAACTGTTTCGTGTTTGACCCTTTAGAGAAGGAACTGCAAAAAAGTTTGCTGGGTTCTTTTGTTTATGAATGAATTGAATAGTATTAATATTTAGATAGAATATTTAGATACAAAAGGAAAAAAACTAGAGTAGGAATAATAGTCATTGTAAATGAGAGAGAGAGAGAGAGAGAGAGAGAGAGAGAGAGAGAGAGAGAGAGAGAGAGAGAGACTGAGATTCCATAGTGTGATGAACAGTGTTGTTCCCCGAGCCCTGGGCTGGCCTCCTGCTCCTGCGATGTCCCCCACCCTCTGTCCTCCCCCTTGTCCAGCAGCCCAGCTGACACGTGACAGAAGCAGACAAAAGGAAGAATTCCACAGCCTCTGCTCAGAGCTTGTTCATAATTTGTCACATTGTTCCCCCACTTGGCTGCGCATATGAGATATGTAAGACCCCCGACGGCTTCGCGACCACTGAGGCTGCTGGGCACAATGGGGGAGAGCCGAGGCTGCATTGTGGCTGTAACCTGGAGCTCCTTGGCTTTTGTGACTGCCAATGGGACGCTTCAAGTCATGGGGGCGGTCCTTTGTGAACGCAATTAAACCCGGAGCGCAGAAGAGTGAGGAAGCCGAGGCTATCTGTGCACACACGTGCAACAGTTACCTGCTTGGCTGGCATATCTGAGCCAGCGAAGCAGGAGTGAGATGCTTGTAACATAGTCATCCTAATGCAGGAGAAGCTAGGCCAGCAGGGCTGACAACTGCCCCGGCGCAGGACTCGGCTTGTACCGCCGCAGGTTAACTCTGCTCTTTCTACGTATCCGTTCCAAGCCTTGGGCGGCATTATGTTCACAAGCAAAGAACAAGTAGAAATAGAGCCATAGAGAGGGGAGAGGGGTGGGGAAAGATGGATCAGCGTGTGCCGTGCTCCAATTAAGTGGGGACCTTGGGCTATAGATAACATACTATGCTTTGTATTACCGAAAGCCGGAAGGATTTGGGATGTTTTCACAAGCAATGCTAAACATTTGAGGAGAGAGATATATTTATCTACCCTGGTGTTAACATTACACAATGTACCTGTACATCTAGATATCATTTAACACCTCGCAAATCTGTGTAATTTTTATGTTTTTGTGTTTGCTTGCTTTTGCCGTGCTGAGAATGAACCAAGGCCTCGCGCATGTTGAGGAAGCACTGTACCATAGAGTGCTATCGCAGCCTAATTTTTATGTTTTTGTGTTATCAGAAGTAAATTTAAATGAAGAAAATATAATTTAAAAAAAATTTTTTTTAAATAGGAAAGAAGTAAATAGAGCTTGCCCATTTAAGGGTGGTGCCCACATCCAGGTTATTAGCTACGCTGTGCCAAGGTTCCTGATGATTTTGGTCAGTGTGGTTGTAATCCACATCCCCGGTGTCCTATGCCCCAGAGCTGGCTCCCTGACTACTGTAGTTTCTTGACTTTCCCCACTTTTTCTTTCGTCTTTTTTGTGGACCTCATCTAAATATTCTATGTGGCATCAGGCATGGTGCCCTTGGAGATTCAGTTTTCATATCTGTACAATGGGGTGAGGGGCACAGCGATGTACAGTGTAGGAGCAGAGGAGTTAGAGAACTGGTCATTCATCTCATATACTGGCTTTGTCTCCTTTCTCCTGATGGTTCCCCTCACTTTTTAAATTATAAAGAAGGCATCAGTATGAGGTATATGTAATACCTATGTAAGTTATGCAAGCATAATCATGAAAGAAAAACAAACTAATATTATGCACTCCCAACTCATATTAGGAAATAGAACATTACCAGTAGAGATGCATTTCCCTGTATGTTCCTCTTCCATTTCATTCTCATGCCTTTACATTTCCACAAGAGTACTTGAAATACACACACACACACACACACACACACATACATACTTAACAATAAGCAAAGAGATCATTATTTCAGTTCCAGCAATATGCAAAAGTAGAGTGAAACATAATAAGCCCCCTTATCTGTCACCCAGTTTCAGCAATTGTCAGCTCATGGCCTGTTTGTCTCATTCCTGCTCTACCCACTTCTTTCTCTTTCATATTAATCATGATGTCAATCTTTTACATCATTTTAGTTCCAATTTTGAAGACATACTCCTTATGGTTTTACCATATGTATTTCTAAACAATAACTTTTAATTTTTCTTCCTTTATGTATTTTATAAAGACAGGCTACTTTGTATGTTTTCTTCTGTGGTTCGTTTTCTTCTCGGTTTTATTTTGTGGATTTCTTCCCCACTGACATGTGTAGCTGAGCCTTACTTTGGCAGCTGACCAGTATTTCAATTTTTGAGCATTCTGTCATTTATTTGCCCATTCATTTGTGTATGGACATTTAGGTTATTTCCTGTTTAAAGAATTTTAAACAAGTGCTTTGCAAGTATACTTAGACATGTCCTTGCAGTATACATACAAGAGTTTCTCTTGGAAGAGACCAGTAGTATTTTAGGGTCTTAGCTACATAGACTTTTCTACGTTTATAACATGATATCAACATGTTTTTTTAAAGCAACTAATTTTTTATTAATTTTTTAAATCTTAAAAAAAAAGAACAAAAATGATGTACTATAATAGGAAATTAACAATGGTAATATATTGCATATTGTTATCTTCAAAGTAATTGTTCAGATTATGAGATATGGACATGAAAAAATGATCAAACAATAAAAGCACAAATGGTTCTTTTTGATGAACTAAAAGAGATCAATAGTATAATTATCTAGCGTATATCTATTATAATATTTTTCCTTCTTTTCTCCTTTCCCTCATCCCTGTTCTTTCCTTTTGAGCACTTTCTTCCTGTTTCACTTTCACAATAGCTATTGTAACGCTCCCACACTCATGTTTGAGTTCCACTGTCTTACATTCTCATCAAAACTTGATGTCAGATTTTTCTTAATTTTTTGCCAATCCAGTGAATAAAAATATTTTCACTGTGATAGTAGTTCCTCTTTCCCAGTTTACCACTAAGGTCAAGAGTTCATCCTCTTTTAGGTGCTCATTCATGTTTCTTCCCCTGTGAAGTTTCTGTCCTTGTATTTCACCCATTTCCTATTGCTTATTCACCTTAGTTTTCAAAAGTTCTTTTATTATTCTAATTATTAAAATTTTTCTTGATTGATTGGAAAATACATACACCCTGTTAGTGACATTTTTTCACCATGTGCTGCTTTTCCATGAACAGAAATTTTTAATTTTATAGCTGTCATGTTTGCGAATTTTTTATTATATTCAGTTAGTGGAAATCTTGGTCTCGTGTAAGGAAATGTTTCCCACTCAGTGGTCATGAAAATGTTTTTTTATACTTTCTTCAAAAACTATAATGTTTTGCTTATTATACAGACAGATGGTCTCCCTGGGGAATTTTGGCATATGGTGTGAGATAGGGAATCTAACTTTAATTTTTTTCGCATATGAGCAATCAATTTCCCCAGTAACACTTACTGAATAATCCATTCTCTTGAAGTAATAAATAAAGTTGCCTAACATCTGATTCATTCCATGAAGGAAGTAAATGTGGCAGAGTGCCTGGGATGTAGGAAAGGGCAAGTAAGTGCCACTCGATGAGGAAGGAATGGCTTCATTGAGCTGAACACAGAAGGAGCCAGCTGTGTGAGGACCTGCAGGTAAAGTTTTCTCTGCAGGGGATAAAGTGGGTACAGAGCCTTGAGGTGAAAATGAGATTTGCATAGCTGAGGAACAGAAAGAAGGTTTCCTGTGTTACAGATGAGGAAATGCTGTATAGACCAAGTTCAGGCTCAGAGATACCATTGTACATAGGAGACTGTAGGAAATGAAAAAGAATTAAGATTTTGTGCAAAGCACAGTGAAAAGCAATTGGAAATTACAACAAGACAAGTGATAGGATCTAATTTATATGTTTGAAAGATCACATGAGTGGAAACTGAGGAATGTACAGAATGTCAAAATGGAGATGATTATGAGGTCCAGGTGAGAGACGAAGATGGTGGTTATCACAAAGGTCTGTCTGGGCAGAATGAGAAATTGAAGTGAGCCTCCCTGCATGAACTCATCTGGCAGATCACACTGGAAAACATTTCTTAGAGCCCCACAACTCCGGCCTTCTCTTTGCATCTCTAGCACTCGGATTCACCTGTCCCTCTGCCTTGGGGTATCCGTTCTCCAAATATGTCGGAATCCTACCTACTCCTTGAAGTCCTGTTCACATACTTCCTCCTTCATTTTGCATCCTTCAAGTGAAATAAATTTCTCCATTTTCTGGGATTTGTTTTCTAAACCTGCCTGATGGGCTTCAGCCCTGTCCATTCTATACTAGAGTTCCTTGTGCACATAAGTTCTAGTCTTTATCTTGTTGCCAGCAAGCCGAGTAGCCATAAGCCAATCTTTTTCTCAATCTCAGCCTAAGTTTTCCTGTCTCTAAACAAGGGCAGTTGTGCTCTAACTTTTCCAGGGCCCTTTTCAGATAATAAGACCCTGTATCATTTCTCCCCTACCCTATTAGTCTATTGAGTTGAGACACCACATTTTCATTTTTATCATTCCACCCAGACTCTTACTGAGTAAATATTGACTCTTATAATCTAAGTAATCATTAGCAATAAGCATTTACTCTGTGTTCTAGATGCAATTTTATGCAGGCAGTTAAATAGGGAAAAGGCAGAAATTTGAGGATGTAGATTGCTATTAGTTCCACTGGCTGTTTTGTTAGATCCTTCCTGGATGTAATCATGGAGTAGCCATAGACTTAATTTTTTTTTTTTTTAAATCAAGGTAGTGTTCAGTTATATGAGTTCGTGCAATGGTTGTATCTGTCCACCTGGATGTGTGCTACTAAATTAACCTTGTCATTAGCTTGACTTGACAAATGGTTTGATGACTGGTTATGGATTATCTAGTCCGTTTTATGCTGTAGTTACAGGTTGTTTTAGCTTGATGAATTTTGAAGATGCCAGCAAAGAGGGATAGCATCTCCTCCTCGCCTGAATTTTAAGTAGGCAGGTGAACAGCTTGAATGTCAGCCTTTGATGCATCGTGGCTACTGCATACTTCACCAAGAAAGCCCACTCCAAGATGTGGTAGAAAATGATCCCTCTTTGAAAAGGTCACCGTGGGTCATAGAACGCATTTTCTGAGGTTAGTATTTCTTGGGCGTCTGCTTAGCCCTTGTGTCCTCACAGATACAAGCTACAATCTCTACTCTCAGGACCTTCCTGAGAATGAAGACATTCATGCTATGCCCAGAGAACTCAGGTCCCAACTTCATATGTGCCCCCAGAAGACCCGGAGTGCCGTACCATTCTAGAGGTCTGCCTGATGGAATCATGGAAAGCATCTCAGAGCAAACGACCTTTGAAATGGGTCTTAAAGAATGGGCTGACATTCGCCAAATGGAAAATGGTATTCCAGGGAGGTGGAAGGATATTTGAATTATGAGCATGAAAAGAATGTTCTACACAAAGTAAGGACTCTAGTGTGTCTAAAGGTAGGAGACATGATGAAGACAGGAGAGTTTAAGAAGGTAGGCATGGTACTCAGATGTGAACCTAAGCAGTGGGCAGTGGAGACACAGTCAGTATTTCTTGGTAAAGGAACTAAAGTTTGGGTGGTCATATCAAAATTAGAGAGTCATTGGAGGACCTGGGAACAAAAAACAAGATCAAATTCTATTTTGGATTGGTTGAATTTGAATCGCCCAAGCAACTTATAGGTTGCTCAAAGTTAAGAATACAAGTCCAGGAAAAAGACATATCAGCCTATGCAGGAAACCTTGGCTCTTGAGAGACATCCTCAGAAACTCAGATGCTATTCTTTCAGTTATAGATGTAATGTTATTGAACAGGGATTTATTTATCTCCTGTCATAGACTACTTTTCTTCCCTTGCCCTGTTTTATACTATCCTTGGAAATTCCAAATTAGAGATTGTGGGACACATCTCAGGTCCTTTGTAACATAATTATTATTAGCCAAAATAAGATATGGTTGCAGTGCTTCCTGGGTAGGTGTAGAGAAAGTAGGGACCTAGCTTTCTCTCCTGTGATCTTTCAGTGACATCCTTGAGGCAAGCATGGTGAAGGGCTTGGTCAGAAGGAAATTTTATTCTCTTCTGAGTAGTAAATACAAAATGCCTCTGCTCCTCTTTCCTACACCATAGGGACCCCAACAAACAATCCTAGGGTTTCCCCTACACCCCTCTAATGAGCTCATAGCAACCTAACATTGCTTAACTCAGTATGTTACACTTTTATCCTTCAAGCAGACACCACGAATCTGTCAGTGGTGGCCCTATGATGAACACTTACTTCTTTTTCTTGCCACATAATAGATTTTCTTCTAATTTTTACTTTGCAAAACACAGGTATATGAAATGCAGGAAAGCCTTATCCCCTCCGCAGGCCCTAACTCCACTCAGCCTATCAACTGGCATTGAAAGGGAATTTATTTTCATTGGAAGTGGCTCAGATACTGTCCTGTCAAAAGGAGAGAAATGGATTCCATACATTTTAAAAGATCTTTTTTTTTATTTTAACAAAACAGAAAAAAGGATAGAAATAATACAGAATTTTGAAAAAGAAAAACCAAACCTAAACAAAACAACAGTAAGAAATCAACACTAGTTAATACATTCCATATTGCTATCTTAGAAGTAGTTGTTCAGGTTACAAGATTTAGGCATAAAAAATGATCAAATCAAACAATGACAGTGCAAACTGTTTATTTTGATGAATTAGATTATATGTATGTAGGTTTACACATATAACTGCATGTATGTATATGTGTGCAAGATAGATGACTATACTACTGATCTCTGTTAATTCATTTTAAAAGATCTTTTAGTGCTGGGATTCATGGCTACTCAACTAGAGGAATGGGAGAAAGAAAACAGAAGTCAGGCAAGAGCAGTGGTTGATGGGAGAGATTTACTCTCTTGGTTCATAAGTATTTATTGAGAAACTACTATGGGCTCATTTAAAGCAATGTGCAAATAACATTTGTTTTTGTTTTTATTTTTAAAAGTATTCATGGCATCTGGAGTTGACCACATGGGAGCAAGTATGGAAGGGAATTGTTCAGTTAGAGAAGAAACAGAAGGTTGGTCATAGGAACAGGTCTGTGTCTTGCAGGCTGCTCTAATTATCCACAGCTGGGGTGGGGTGACCTCATTCTGTCCTCTGACTTGCTGTGTGCTCACCTGTCCTCCTCAGCTGCAGGCGGCACCAACTATTATGTTCAGGGTGTGAGTCTGGTTGCAGGTCTACTGGGTTTAGTTCTTTGTTGTCAGTCTAGCTGGAGGTGTTTTCCGATTTCTGAGACTCTGGCTTCTAATTCATATTTTATCTTGATTTTGGCCAATCTCTTCTTGGGCCTAATGTAGCAGTCATGTGCCTATTTGATATGATAAACTGTATCACTTTGCTTACACAATAAAATATGCCTTAAGCCTCAAATAGAATCTCCCCATCACCCTCATTCTTTGTCCCCAGAGTCTAACAGGACTTGTTCAGTGTAAATAGGGTGTTTTCTGCTATGAACATGGCTATTTTTGTCTGTAACACCACACATATTGCTTTAAAAAAATCTGTGCACATTATTTTTGCATATATTATTTCACTGGGTACCAAGGCAGACAGAAAAGTTGTTATTACTCTATTTTACAGAACAACAAACAAATTCAGAGAGGTCACACAAATTAGTGGAAAGGCTTTGTGCATGATAAATTAAGATTTAATTAAAATCTTAATCTTAAGATTTTATTTGTCTCCAATACTCAGATTTTTTCAAACAATAATTTCTGAAATTTGTATTGTCTTTGATTGCCTGGGGTCAGGACTCCAGTAGTTACAGTTGCAGTTACAGTTACAGTTTTTGGTGTGGGTTGTGCGTATGTAGAGACTGACATTCTCCTTAAGTGTCAACAAGTTCTACATAAATTTCTAGGCACCATATTTAGTATACATTCATAGGTTGTTTTCGCTGACACTAGAATTGCAGGAATTAGATGAATGGGAGTCTTATTCACTTTCTTGTTGCTGAGACACAATACCTGATACCCTCAATTTAAAGGAGGAGAGGTTTATTTTGCCTCACAGTTTTAGAAGTTTTAGTCCATAGTCTTCTGGTTACAGGGCAGAAACAGCATGATGGAAGGGCCCACTGAGAAGGGAAGTTACTCACATCATGGTGGCCAGGAAGCAGAGAGAGAAGAGAGGCACTGGGGTGGGAGATTAACCCTTCCAGGTCAAACCTCCAGAGACCCACCTCCGACCAAGCCCCACCTCCTGACTGCACATCTAGCTTTGAATTCACCTCTGAATTAATGTGCTGATAAGTACAGTGCCTCCATGATCCTATCATCTTCTGAAAGCCCCACATCTGAATGCATGGGGCTTTCGCAGGATGATCTAGATCTAAACCACAGCAACGAGGGATAGGCTCTGGCCTTGAGAAGCTACCACCTGGTGTCAAGGGATTAAAACAACCCTGCAGACATCAAGACTACTTATTAACAGAAGCCTAACTCTAAGCAGCTTAGGACAGGTAGCCAAGTACTGCTGGATCTTGTCATTGGAGATCCTAGGGTCCCTGTCACTGAGCGTGACTGGACCGATGAACTTCGATGACATCAAGGTACTCCTTCACCCCTTTCCTTTTTTTCTAACTCCGGCTTTTTTTCTCTGTGTTAACTTCATTTTCAGTTAGATTCTCTCTTTCCTGGGAAAAAGATAGCCCTTTCCAGTGTTGAACAGAACTCACTATTGTAGCTAGGAGTTGAGGTAATAGTTCTCTTGCTTCTAAAGATAGTGTTTCAATAAAACCCAAGGAACAATTTGTATTTCCAATTCTTCCCCTGCTCTTAGTCCTTTATTCAGACAATGTGCTGTTTGAGTTAGGAAGACAGTATTAGTGCTGGAATAATACTAGCAAGATGTCCAGGATTGTGTTTTGCAAGTATCGTGGTATTTCATCCTCTCAACATTTCGTGAAGGCTGTGTCATGCTTCTGTAATCAACATCCCCAAATATCAGTGGCTTATAATGACAGACATTTATTTTGGGCTCATACTGATGCTCACTCTAGGTTGGCCTCAGCTATGTTATGTTCACTTGGGCCCCCAGACTAAGGGAGCTCTTTCCATCTGAGGATTGTGTCTCCTGAAAGAGGGAAAAAATGAGATGGTGGAATCAGACAAAGTTCTTAGTCTCTCCCCAGAAGTGGCACATTGCACTGTCACCAACATTTTATTGATGGAAACAAACAAAAGCGCCAAGCATGATGTCCATTAGGGAAGAGCGTATCTGTTATCCTCTCAAAGAGAGGAACAAAGCTATTGAACAACAGTATGACCTACCAAAGATAGGAAGTGTGACGCACGCATGGATCAGTTTCCTGAGGCTGCTATACCATTACCACAAGCTGGGTGACTTAAAATAACAGAAACATGTTGTGGGCCACCATTCTGGAGCCCCGAAGTCAGAATCAAGGTGACACTCTGCACTTCTTCTGAGAACCTTCTCTTTACCTTTTCCTGTATTTTAGTGGTACCTTGCAGCTACAGCCTTCCAATCTCTGCCTTCTTCCCTCTGTGTCTACACATGACATTCACCCTACATACCTGTGTGCAAATTCCCTCTTATAAAGACATCTGTCATTGGATTGGCCTCACCCATAGTAAGGTATGGGATCAGTATACCTGTTGACATCTACCCAGATTCTACTTCCAAAAAGATCACATTCACAGGTACCAGGGATCAAAACTTGAGTTATATTTAGGGGAGGGAACATAATTAAACCTGTGGCATCTCGTTTGAAAAATAAGAAAATTGGAGCAAAAACAGCTAAATGATTTGCTTGCGAAAACAACTAGTGTGCAGCAAAGCTGGACTCAAATCTAGGCAGTTTGGTTCAAAGCTTGTGATCCTAACCATTAACCTTTACTGCCTAGGTAAAAATTTCAGAATCTTGCATTCAATTCTGCCTCTAGTTACAAGCTTGGCAAGGATCTCAGTTACTAGATCTTTCAAATGGGCATGATATTACCCATGTTATCTTTCAGGATTGTTCTAAATAAAAACAGATTGATCCAGGAGAAAGTCCTTTGGAAAAGCAGCAAGTCCTTCACACTTACAAGGCAGTGTTATTAGTAAGCATGAGAATGAGTTATACTCAGGGATATTTTTCCTACAACCTTCACCATATCTGAAGGATAAACAATTTCAACCTTTGGTAAACCAATTAAATTGATGTCCAGCTTTCCCATTCCAAGTATCTCAGTAATAAGCATAAAGCTGTAATACATGGTAAGAGAGTCTTTTACATTAAATACATGTTTAAAAATTGGGGGAAATAGAGTAAAACCAGAGGGTTGAATGGTACCCAGATGTCTATACAAGAATGGTGTGCTAGGTGGAGCAGAATTAGGATGAACCTATGTTCTTCAACTCCTGAAACAAATGCTCATTTTGTTGTCCACTACTGAGGCAATTGGAAATGCATTTCTCTCATTTGCAACACAAGCAGTCCTTTTGTCATCATATAAACTGAACTCTTTCTTAGATCTATTGGTGTACATTGTACAGCTCCAACAAAGATACTCCTGGCTTTTGAAGGAAATGTTTTACTGGCTTCTAACCTATATGTTATTTACTTCCAGCTCTATTTACTCCTCTAGTGATACAACCCACTGGTCTTCAACAACCACTTGAACATAAATCATGAAAGATCAGTGAGGTAAGAGGTGACTAACTTCTCAAGAGTAGTAGCCAGCATTATCTGATCCTGGTTATTAGGCTCAAATTCCCCACCATTTCTCTTCTTCACCACCGACCCTTCAATCATGGATAGAGGTGCAGATGATGAAGTATAACAGAGTTGTCCCAGTATGACACTGAAGTATGCAATTGTGTCTTTTCTCTAACAAGGATGTAGCAGATTCTGCTCTGCTTTGTCTTTGTTGTGATTTACTGAAAAACATAAAAATCATTGCTAAAATTGAAAATAATACTTTTTCTCGTATTCCAGATGTAGCTCACATTAAAGGTAGTGTATATCCTTCTAGATCTCTTTCTCTGGACATAGGTACATGTTTATCAGCATCATTTCACATTATCAGTCTCTTTTCTCAGTCACTTTTCTTTCCCACTTACTTGTGCTTTTGTCTGTCCTCATTCTCCTTTCAGTCCTTATGCCTCAGGTCTCCTGAATAAATTCAAGTACAACACACCTAATACCAGCGCTTCTGCATATAGTTGTGCACAGTACAATTCCATGGAATGCTCTGCACTTGCATTCTTTGCAGCAACATTTTTGGGAGAATTTCAGAATAAAATATTGCAGTATTTTGTCAGTTTTGCACAAAGCCCTTTAAAGAGTTCATCTTCAAGGACATTTTGTCTGATCTCCACAGAGATCCTGGGTGATAAAGCAAGCGAAAAACCAAACAAAACAGCAGAAAAGAAAAGAAAAAGATTCGATTTCTCATGAACCAGTGATAAAGACACAGGAAGAATCAAGCCATTGTAATTTGGATCTGGAGTGTCACCCAAAGGCACGTATATTTAAGAATTGGTTTCCAATTTTGGTGCTGTTGGGAAGTTTTTGGAACCTTTAAAAGGTGAGGCCTAGGGAGTGCTTTAGAGGAGATTCAGGTCACCAGGGATGCTCTAGAGGGGATTGTGGGATCCTGCTCATCTCTGTCTCTATCTCTGTCTCTGTCTCTGTCTCTGTCTCTCTCCATGAGATGAATGGTTTTGCTCTCAATGCACTGCTTCATCCTGAACTCAAAAACAAATGGGCTGAAACCTCTGAAACTGTGAGCCAAAACCCTCCCTATCTCTTCTTACGCTGATTATCTCAGATAGTTCTTACAGCAATGGAAAGGTGACCAATGTATGAGTATAAGACCCCTTGACACACTGAGTCTTTTCCCAGACCACTTCCCAGTGGGGAAAAGGTGTAGGGCCAGAAACTAGCTTGAGAGCAACTTAAAAGAGATAGGACAAGAGAGCAAGAGCAAGTAGAAGAAGCAGATAAAACAGCTGTACAACTTCCATGAAAGTGAAAACATGGGAGGGATGGGAGATATAAAAGGTGACCCTGATGGCAGACCTATTAATGAAGGACCTCTAGGGATAGCCCAAGGCCAGGACTACTCTACTTAGTCCAAGAGGACATCTGACCCTTTAGGCTGAGGTTGCTAGTGAGAGGATGCTGTGCACTGGTATGTCCATTTTTTCAAACACTCTAAATCCAGTTCCTCCAAATCAACCTATATGTCATCTTTTCTAGTGCATGCAAATGGGAATCTTGCATTTGTTGCAAACCTTGGAGTACATTTGATTCTCAAGTGCAGGGATCATGTTATATTTTGAAATAAAAATCGTAATTGGATTATGCTCAATTGCAGTTGTAATAGGATTGGCTCTTGGTATGGAATATGAATGAGGTCAGCCTAAAGGAAGTAATTCATTCCTCTAATGACAACATCTTGGTCTATGAAATGAAAAAGAAAGATCAAAGCTCATTCAAAAATAAATGGATTTAATGGAACAGTAGTTAAAGAAGTCTGGAGAATTCATTTTATTTTCATTGTATAATATCTGTTTCTCATAGAGTCGTCTTGTTCTTTAGTACTTTTTATTCTTACAACCGTGCATGGGTTTGATTAGCTTAATTAGAGTTAATGTCTTGGGAGCAGAATATGGGACTGTGAAAGTTTGGGCGCTTGAAGACTTTGAAAAAAGAACTGTTGGCCTTGGTCTATATAAATTCAAAATCGAAAAAGTCTGATGATTATCATCATCTTAAAATAATTGAAGCGCTGCTAAAAATAAAAAGCAGAAGGAGAAAAAATTGAACCCAAATAAAAGGAATGGAGTTAGCCCAGATTTGGATACAATTCTTGCAGCAAATTGAGCTTAAATCTGAAGTCTTAGGTAATTGAAGGCGAATGCCAAAAAATTATTTTTTCCACTCTGAGCTGTTAAGAAGGATAGTCTTCCCTGTTCTACAGTATTTTCTTCTATCTTCCTCCAGTTATCTGGGACCCCACTTGAGACTGAGAGGAACTTGAGAGGAAAATGCCACTTCAGATTAAAGTGCTGTCAGATCTCATTTATTAACTGGCAGGGGGTCTAACATCCGGAGCCAGGAGGTCTCCGAGGGAGCGTGTGCCGCGCTGCGGCCTCACTTACAGGCCTGAAGGGACCAGGCGGCCCCCTCCCTTCCTCCTGATTAAACCCAGGGTCCAGCCTTAGGCTGAGTTCAGAGCTGTGCTCTCCAGCCATGCTCTCTCCTTGGGAGGAGGGGAAGTTCCGCAAAGGCAGAGCCCAATAGCACAGAAAGGGAGGTGGTGCGTGGCTGGCATCCCGGCTTCTTCAGAAGGCTGGGGCAGGAGGAGAGCTGCAGTCCAGGAGTTTGAGGTCAGCCTGAGCAACACAATGAAACCTTGTCTCAAAGAAGGGCATGG